>NWSH02000525.1:9856612-9884718 GCA_002382865.2 Heliothis virescens | reverse complement strand
AGAAACAAAATGACTTAACCTCACTGCATCAATACTGAGAATTAAGTACATGTTTCTGTTCGTAAAATATTTAATTTCCTCGTATCATTGAATCCCCATTTACCAATAACGCATCACCGGCTCTAAGTAAATAACCTGCAATAATACGTGAAATAAAAAACCTCATTTTATGGCGAATTACACTTACTTCCAGTTTAACGGGAACCCGCAGTAATCTACCGAATAACTTTTATTACTCAGGTAAAGCCAATTTTCCAATATGGCGGCCTAAACTAAACGGTTTACATTTTTTCTTTTACGAGTTTAGATATCGAACACATTTCTGGGATAGTCAATTTCGAATTTAGAGCACATTCGATATTTGAAAAAGCCTACGAGCTTGCGTTGTTTGGCGTTCGGCCAACATCGGCGAGGGCATAACGTTAGGTGGTTAGTAGTGCTGCCAGTTACAATGCTGCTAATTTCGGGATTAGAGAGCAAAAGAGGTTCCGTGGCTTTTGAGCCAGTATTTAGCGCTTATCGCAAAGGAGTTTTGAAATGTATTTGAAGCGAGCTTTTGAACAAAGAGTTACTTTAAGTGTGTATCGTATCGATTTTGGGGTTTCTGTGAATCTGGATACAGTTTTTATTGCAAAAGTAATCAGATGTAACTTGGATAATTACATTTTTAATATTATTCGTAACTTGTCCCATCTACAACCTATCAACTATTTAGATATGTAGGTATAGGATATAATAGTTATTACTGTCACAAGCAGTTGAAACTTTTAACTTCCAATACATTTTCAGAATACCTTCTCCTCATTGGTTCTGTATTCCTGGTAGCTGGTATTAGAAACTAAGCATAATATACTTCATAATACATAGTTATATTGCACGTTCTCATTCTACAGTTCTGTTATACGGTATAGTTTCAATAAGTACAGGCGATGGTATTTGTGTGTGTGCGCGCTTTTCTGTGTGTGAGTATGTACCTTTGTCGTGTCGCGNTTCTCCTCATTGGTTCTGTATTCCTGGTAGCTGGTATTAGAAACTAAGCATAATATACTTCATAATACATAGTTATATTGCACGTTCTCATTCTACAGTTCTGTTATACGGTATAGTTTCAATAAGTACAGGCGATGGTATTTGTGTGTGTGCGCGCTTTTCTGTGTGTGAGTATGTACCTTTGTCGTGTCGCGTTTGTACTGCGATTTGTAATGAAGCCTTGTAAGGCTTTGGTGTGTTAGAGAGTAGCTGATTTGTGTATTACATAATTGGGACACTAATAGGGTTGTTCTGTTTCATTAAATTGTCATTTGGATTGTGACTGGATTTTACAACATTTTGGATAAAAGCAGGCCAGGTTGTATATTTTCTGAAGAATAAGCGCCAATTTCACAGCTTTCAGATAAAGTTTAAAATAGCTATCTGACAGATCATGCCACAGAAATATTTTTAATTTTGACCTAGAACTCTATCTGGAACCTGTGAAACAGGCCATGGCTGAAAATGCCGTAAATATTAGTACTTTAATTATGTATTACCGACTAGAGTAAATCCCTCATTGAAATTAACAATTAGTAGTAGGTGTATACATTCAGCATACATTGATATTTACATAAAATATGAATATTGCATAATTATGTCATTTGTTTGTATAACTAGTCTGATTACAGGACAAATAACCTGAAGCTATGTATTATGTATTGTAGACTTTTTTGTTTCTTTTCTTTTTTGCTTGAGCTAGTTTTTATCTGTACTAACTCAACAATGGCTGCATAGATTTTGTTTTGTGGTAGATTTTTCAGCAAAATAATTAATTTACATTTTTTTTACTAAATATGTTTTCAACAACGGTTTTTTCTAATTTTAATCAGAACGGTACGATCTTCCCAAATATGCCTTGAATGCGTTGATTAAAATATTTTCACACGTTTTCATTTCCTAACCTTACCGAAGGCTTCGTGGCGTTTAATCTCAGATAATTGGCGTCTGGGTACTCCCTGAGGCACAATTTATTCGACAATCACTGTATTCTGTAGCGTTTCGTTTCTCTTCTCATTTTCTTCGAAACAAATGACTGGAGCTCCTAAAAAGGCAATCTAGTCAAACCTTGTATTAAGTGGGTTTTATCTCTTTATGGATTTGCTGAGATAATTTATTTTTGTGGATATAGCTGGGTTTTGTATTGAATTTTATATTGTTCCAATTTGAATGAATTCGGGATTTTGTTAATCGATTTTACCTATTTATTATTCTGAAGTTAGAACTTCGGCTTAGCGCTAGATTTTATCCGTAATAGGTTCCGTTTCCAAACGCAAGATTATTAGAAAGACAAAGGAAGACCCCTTCCAATTCAAAATTTGCCGCGGTCACTACACCTCTTCAAAACATCCCTATACTATTCCCTTCCCTATCCTTTAAACCCATCCTTTAAATTATTCCAAGTAACAGAAACGTGTTCCAATCATTAGAATTTAAACTATCCAGCTAGCCACCTTAATCTTTTCATTTAGGACACATATGGACGCGAGAGGACCGGGAAATAACATTTCAACTCGTGCTAAGGATTAGTTTGAATAAGGACTGGAATCCACCAAAGTGGAGACGAGTAGAGCGGAGCGGAGATGTTTTTCAACAAGCAGTAGAATTTCTCCGCTTAGTAGATACCACAGAGTGGGCGGTGGCATAATGCTTGAGCCGTCCTCGTCGTCGTCACAGTCGAAAGACGTCTACTGCTGGACAAAGGTCTCCTGCAAGCTGGAGGGATTTGCCCATACTCATCACGCGTGTTAGTATTTGGAAAACGAAATTCCATTGGTTCTTGAACTTTTACAATGTAAACATAATATTTACATTTATTACTATAACTAAAATTAATAAAGACTATTCTTATATATACAGCTTAAAACTAATAAAGTACATTAAAAAATTGCTCCTAATCGCGGTCACTCGGTAATGTACCCAAAAGGCTGGCAGCATTGCCACGTTGGATGGCAATGCTTAATCGTTGTGCGGGATAAAACCTAGCCTGTGGGTCACGAGAAGTGTCAACCAGGCGCATGGATACAATCCTTGGCAAGAAGGTAAGCGCTCAGACCTGTGAGATTGATTGTTTGAAAGAGGTATTCCTCGAAGCGCCACTGTTTTGAAACGCACCTAATGAAGTGCTCCTTTTTTATTCCTCGGAGCGCTCCTTTTAGATCCCGATAGCAATTTTATTAAATTTTAACTAAAAGGGGCGCTCCGGTGAATAATAAAGGAGCGCTTCGTTAGGTGCGTTTCAAAACAGTGACGCTTTGAGGAACACCTCGTTTGAAAAACATCTCCGCTCCGCTTTTCTCGTCTCTGCTTTACTGGAGTCCGGACCTAAGAGATTAGCGGCGTATGAATGTTCGAAGCGTTCTGTTCAGAGATATTATGTTCTAGTTGATTGAGTTTGAATTTGAATGTGCTTCTGGAATTGATGTGTTCAGATCTTCATTTGTTTGTCCAAATTGAGTGGTTATGTTGACGTGTTGGTTTTGAAAGACAAATACGTTTTTTTTTATTTGAGTGAGTACATACACACCGATTCTTTTGTGCCATTGATAGCTGTCAGTTTTCAAGGGATGACTAATTTTATTTGTACTGACTGACAGCGACTGTGAACTGCATCAAAAAATGATCTGACCATAGTTTCGTTTTACATTTAGGCACAAAAGACAGCAGGTCAACGTAGGTATACCAATCTGTCAAATTTTACCAATCGAACATTAACCTTCGACTATTGTGATAAGGTTGAAAATCTATCGCAGAAATTTGACAGATTGTGGTAACTTGATGTGCTGTCGTCTGTACCTATATAAAGACTTTTTAAATCATAACTGGACATAATAAGTATAAAATACACCTTAATAACGAAATATCTGGATATTTAAGATAAATTACTTAGTAACCTGTGTAATTTATGTCTTAGCCATCTACTAATTAATTTTATCCCTATTTCATACCTGACGAAACTTAATCCACATTTAATCTCAGTCTTAACAGAATATTAGTCGGCTTTTGGGCCAAACTTTGATGTACTCGCAGTTTTTTATTAATATTACAGGAAGCGCAAACAAACATGATTGATTAAAATTAATATCGGGAAAAGATAATTTTATAAAATATTAATTCTCGTTTAAAAATAGAATATAAAAATAGAATTTATGAAACATTCAAGTAAGTATTAATAGAGGGCAACATTATTCTTAACTAGCTTCTGCCAGCGGTTTCATCCACGTCCCGTGGGAACTACTCGGCGCACCCGAATAAAAGCAAGCCTATAGCCATCCTCGATAAATGGGCTATCTAACACTGAAAGAATTTTTCAAATTGGACCAGTAGTTCCTGAGATTAGCGCGTGCAAACAAACAAACAAACTCTTTAGCTTTATAATATTAGTATAGATTTAAAAAGCAGAGTTCTTAAAAAAATAGACAGTGCCCATATTTTCTTTAATCCAAATAACCATAAAACATTTCAGCCAGTACCAAACACTCTAGAAACTTCTATCGGCGCGTGCACGACCCAAAACTTGGGAGGATTACGTTTTGACACCGTTCGCTTCGGTACACTTGAGTAATAAATTTGATTTCGACAAATGTGGCTTTCGATGTCGCCTTGACCGCTACCTCTCCCATATTGGATTACCCTCGGAATGTACGTAAATAAATATTTCAGCGATTCATGTGTGATTTGGAATTTTGGGATTTTCCTTATTTGAGATTACAGCTTGTTGATTTGATGTTTGACTTGGTTTTAGGTGGACAAAAGCATTGGTATTACTTAATGGGGAAAGTATTGTACAGTGCCGTGTCTTATATTTCATAGCAAGCAAGTTTTCCTAGAGTACCATGATAATTTGCATGATCATTTTTGCTCATAAATCATAATATTTTCATTTGAGATAATTCCCGAAACAATCATCGGTTTTAAATCGTATCTGTAAAAGAAGGATATGTCTTTTACGTGTAAGTAAATCATTCAGTATATTTTAATTATTCCACTAAGGATTAATATCTCCATGACCGTAAACAGCCTGTAGGTTTTTCTTAAGTTCAAAACGACATTACTGTTTTAAAGTTCAGGTCGTATAACTGTCTTCATTCTTTTACTCATATCATATTAAACTTGGTTGTCGGCCTGTCGTAACTCAGAAGTTGGCGACAGATGACGGATCTCACACTACCGACTACCCACACACGCAGTCATTTTAGACCGTTCTCTTATAATATCATTATTAGCTTTTGTCCATAGGAATATCCACTTTTGACACCGGATAAAAAGTATCACCTATTCTTAGTTTAATTACAATCTAAACACGTATAATACAAGTTCAACTTATTTCGTTCAGCCGTTAAAATGTTATTGAGGTACAAATATCAAATCTTCAAACTTGTACATTATTCTGTAATATAGTAGTAGAATTATAAAATATTACCACGCCTAAATTTATAGCTGCTTTAGGTATTAAAAAGGTAAAATGAAATATTTAACTGTAAAATTAAATTGTGAGTTGTAGAGAAGATTTAGCGTGTGGTATTGTGTGATACACTTTAGTTTTGGATCGCAATACGTACATGAGGATGTAAGGAAGAAGTTTCATCGCGAGTTCAAACTAAGACGTTTTGTACTCGCTTAACTCCTTTCAAAATGTTGAAAGAAACACTTAAGAGTATCAACAGTTGGTTTTTGTCTGTAGTTACACTCTAACGAACTAATTCATGTTCGTTGGAGTGAAACTACAGACAAAAAACTACAAACAAAAAGATGTAGCCTACATCTATCTCAACCATGTTTATTTTGTTGGATTTACTAATACTAAGTATTTTTAATTAGGTATGTATGTGCGGAGATTTTTCCTCCAATATAACTTATGTTACGAGGATAGTGGAGCTTCCTACCAGTACCTAGACATTTTTTGAATTGATTCAGTAATTTCGGAGTCAAACAAAATGATCAATCTTTCCTCTTGTTATATGAATTAGTATCCTACTTACTTATCTTACTAAAGTTTATGGATGTTTAACGGCTCAACAGATTTTGGCAGTTATACAGAATAACATAAGAACTACTATCGATCCAGATGCGGGAACCGAGTGAAACCGCTGGCACAACGAGATTTTCGATAATTTAAAACCAAATTATTGTCTTGTACTTATTATCTTAGCTCAGCTACCACAGCTCATTCCTCGCTCATTTCTCAACCGCACCAATACATGTTAGGTACCTACGTATCATGTCGTCAGCGTGCGTGCTATAAATTTCACGAAGCCTACAAATATGGAAATTCCCGTTATTATTCAAATTGTTTCGATTATAACGCAGCTGTTATCTCTTATGATGGAATTTGTGCTTACATTGTTAGAAGCTGGAGATTTAATTGGGAGATTATGTTTTTTCTTTACGATCTAGAATGTTCGAAGGTCTGGATTAATTTGTATACTTTAATGAAGCATAGTAAATGGTTAATATTTGGTTAGGGTAGTAATTGTTCCTTGTAGCCTACCCATAGGATAATATTATTACGGTAATTGGTAGTACAGTGTTGACATATTGGACTACGAATCACTAATCTCGAAGATTTTATTATTGGCACACAGACACCACTGAAAATCTGAATCTGGCATCTTTTAGAAAACTCCGGATATTAAATTCGTATGAAAACATTTTTAATTTTATATATTATGTATATTAATCATTTCTTATTTCTTTGGAAAGTTTCTACTGGAAGCAGCAACGTCAGTCAATCCGACATACATAAGTAATCTTGCGTAGGAAGATAATATCATTTCGTAAGTGTGATAAGCACTTTGAACTCGAATGAACCGAGCTTAGTATTATTAACAAGGGTTGAAGAATGATGTTTGTTTCCGTGACTTGACAGGTATATAGCACCTTGTACAAACAACAGCACGTCAAGTTACCACAATCTGTCAAATTTCTTCAATAGATTTTCAACCTTATCACAACAATGGAAGGTTAATGTTCGATTGGTAAAATTTGACAGATTCGGGAAGGTTGACCTACTGTCGTCTGTACTTATTTATGACTGGCTGTTTCCCCCGGTTTCACTCACATTACGAAAGAACCACTTTCCTGATTAAAATAAGTACCTATAAAGCCAATGTCCTTTCTCAAGGTCTAGACTCTCCGTATACCAAAATTCTAACCCGATTGCCGGCCACGGCGGCTGTTCTCATATAAGGAGATCAGCCAGGACATATTATATTGCCCAAGCATTTGCGCAGACACAGGTGCATTCCCTATTCCTTTACTCACATAACCCGATGGGACGGCAATCCGACACGATCGGTGAGAGATTATCTTAAAACTAGCCGTTTTCCCGCGGTTTCACTCGCATCCCGTGGAATGACTGCCCGTACCCGGATAAAATATAGCCTATGTCACTCGTGGATAAAGTAGCTTTCGAATGGTGAAAGAATTTTTAAAATCGGTCGAGTAGTTTTTGAGCCTATTCATTACAACCAAACAAACAAACAAAGTTTTTCTCTTTTTAATATTAGTATAGACTACTGAACCCTTACACCATTTTTCCTCACTTTCCTTACTCTTAAAAACTGTTACTTTCTATTCTATTCTATCTATCCTATGCTTTCTGTTCTTTCTATTTTTATTAATATTACATTTACCTACATTAAAATAACTACAGTAAACACAGGCCAGTTCATTCCCAGTTTATTCTACACCAAAAATGAAAATAAACTTAAAAATTTGCTTCCCCATTCGTTAAAATATTCGTGCAAACAATACTATGAAGTTTATCCGGCATTATGCAGTTGTATAATAGTGTTGCATTTTGTACAAGAATTATGCCCGAGAACAGGATTTGGCTGCTTAGCAATTTTATCTGTTNCAGTTCATTCCCAGTTTATTCTACACCAAAAATGAAAATAAACTTAAAAATTTGCTTCCCCATTCGTTAAAATATTCGTGCAAACAATACTATGAAGTTTATCCGGCATTATGCAGTTGTATAATAGTGTTGCATTTTGTACAAGAATTATGCCCGAGAACAGGATTTGGCTGCTTAGCAATTTTATCTGTTGTTTTTAGGGTTCCGTACCCAAAGGTAAAAACGGAACCCTATTACTAAGACTTCGTTGTCTGTCTGTCTGTCTGTCTGTCTGTCTGTCTGTCTCCACGCTGTATCTCATTAACCGTGATAGCTAGAAAGCTGAAATTTTCACAAATGATGTATTTCCATTGCCGCTATAACAACAAATACTAAAAATTAAGAAATAGATATATTAATGGGGGTCCCCATACAATAAACGTACGGAACTCTTCATGCGCGAGTCCAACTCGCACTTGGCCGGTTTTTTTCTTGCATGAAGTCTACCCGGGAGTTTACAATAGAAAGGTATAAGAAATAGTGTATTTTAAATGAGTCTTTGTTTCTTGAATCCTTATCTTATGAATGAGAAAGTAACTCTGTCTGTATGTTTGTCTGTTGGTCTGTGGGGCTTTCACGCTACTAGAGAATTACAGAACCGATTTAAATTAAATTCGGTACACCAATATTCCGGAGCCTGACAAAGGTCATGGAGTACTTTTTACCATAAGCAATACTGCTACCTACTTATTGAAAATGCAGAGCTTTGGGTATGCATGATCGCACATTTATTTATATTTTTATTCTCGTTCTTCTAGACTTGTTTTCTAACTCTTCCCATGTTAAGTGGTATTTTCCTCAAAATAAAGAAAAAAATTAATAGCCTTACTTTGTAATTAATATACCCATCCACTCAAGACTTTTACTAGGCACTCTAAAATATTTTAGTTTTATTTATTGGGTAACAATTTTTTTTTATAAAAAATATTCAATACGGCTTTTACTAAACGTAATTTGCGTGAGTGCTTCTATAATTTGATATTTTTATACCCGAAATATTATATTTGACTGCTTGGGATGGTTTTTAGAAATCCTAATACTTTTAAAGAAGTTTGTAAGGATATATGTTTGTTTATACTCATTTTTTCATGAGAATTACCGTAAAACGGGGTGAATAAGGACTCAGGGGTGAATAGGGTCAAATCGAGGAATCTAGTTTCGAAGCCACAAAATAAAAAACAAGAACTTCCAATTGCTACCTTTTTTTCTTCTAAAAGTAGAATATATTATCTTCTAACTGGCAACACCGAAGCGTTGTGAAGTTAGTAAAAGGTGTCAAAAATCTTCTTTCAAATAAGAGATAGATGTGAAGTTGCGGTATTGTCCCTTAAGTTGACCGTTTTTAGGGTTCCGTAGCCGAATGGCAAAAAACGGAACCCTTATAGATTCGTCATGTCTGTCTGTCTGTCTGTCTGTCTGTCTGTCTGTCTGTCCGTATGTCACAGCCAGTTTATTCCGAAACTATTAAGACTACACTATTCAAACTCGGTAGGTAGATGTATTATGTTAACCGCTTCACGATTTTTATACAAAAATAAAAAAATAATAATATTAGAAGGGGGCTCCCCATACATGGAACTGAAACAAAAAAAATTTTTTTTCGTCTTACCTACACTTGTGGGGTGTCTATAGATAGGTCTTTAAAAATGAGTTTGAGGTTTCTAAAACCATTTTTTCTCAAAGTCAATCATTTCAGAGTAAGACACTTTCAAAGTGCTAAATTGTGTGTCCCCCCCCCTGTAATTTCTAAACTACCAAAGTGAAAAATCTAAAAAAAATATATGTTATAGATCTTAATAAAAACTATCAACCAAAATTGGTTTGAACGAAATACAGTCAGTAGTTTTTGAGTTATAGCACTTTTTCAGTAACCGCAAACTATAACTTTGTTATTCATATATTTGTATGAAAAACAAAGTAATTTTTTGTAGGTACGTTTATTTTTCATAGATAATGGAACGGAACCCTTCGCGTGCGAGTCCGACTCGCACTTGGCCGGTTTTTGGAAATTCTAGTGTTTTTTTGACAACGTGTGGAGTTAGCCAACGATATATATATCTTTAAGAAGCTACACAAAAAGAGGTAAGTCTAGATTTTACATAGTTTTTGTTTGAAATCGTTTTCTTTGAAACCTCTGGGATTGTTTATTTTTTCGAGGTGAATAAATACGGTAACGGGGTGATAAGGGACGGCTAAAGTACAAATAGAGTCGCCTATACTTGGTAAATAGGAACGTATGAAAGTTGATTAGGAACGGTAAAGTTTGAATCGGGTCAGGGCTGCCACAACATGAATTGAACATTTTATCGCATTGTTTTGCAGGATTTCACTTTTTATTAAAATAAGGCATTTTCATTTTATTTATTTTAAACTTATATACAAGCATGCGTACAAGGCAAACTAATGAGAAGTAATAAGAGATACATAGGTACGAACTTGTATTATTTAAAAACAAGTCTTCAAACAAATAATAAAAATACGTAGTGTGTTGAACTAACAATATATGGGTCTTCGTTGTTTTATGCATTTAAATATTTTACATTAGGTTTCTATATTCTTTAAATTTCTTTACGCTCTTATTTTATGTATTTTTTGTTTGCTTTGTACTTTGTAAAAAACGTTTTATTGCGCAATAAAACGTTTTTTACAAAGTTTTTTTTTACAGAGTAAGTTTCGGAGTTAAACAAGGACATCAGAAATTACTTTGTGGGATATTATAACCGCCAATCATAAGATCACGCCTCATATTGAATGTTAACTTATGTAAAACATAAAAAAACCATTTTATATTTGAATTTCCCGCTTCTAGTCGTCGCATTCACCTTAAGTAAAATATTTATGTTACTTTATTTCAATAAAAGATTTTCGATTTATTATATTATTTTTATGCCCAAAAATGTTTAATTTAATGAAGAAAATTAATCTTTTAGTAGAAGGTAATTAGTTCTTTTTTTAAAATAGGAAAGAGACAACCCTACTAGTTTTTCCCAATTTACCCATGTCTCGTTCCAGGTCACCCCTCTTCAAGCATGAATAGGGAGAGCCTATATTTTTGTTAAAATATCTAAACTTTAACTAATTCTGGGGATATTTTTAACATTTACGAAAAGTATTAACTGCCGGAAACCCTTGGAAAGAGTTATCAATATTGCATTCGTCCTACAACATCGATTAATTTCAGTGACAAGTTCGATTTTGTCCCTATTCACCCCATTTTACGGTACAATTATCTTACTTATATTTCAGAACAACAAAGGCTACTTTTTACCCGACTAGGGCGAAGCGAAAAGGAGTAATACTACTACGGCTACTATCTTAACATCCTTATGATTAGTATTTTATGTAACACATTAATGCATATTATCTTGTTTTTTGCTTTTTAGAGCGCGATATTTCAGTAGTCGGGATTTAGTTTTTGAACTTATTTTTTTATCTACGTACATGTAGTAGTTCTCTAGATGCTGATGATACCGCGTATAGAAGCAAGTTCAAAAAATTTTGCCGTTTGAGTGTAAAAAACTAACAAACATATGCACGCACTCATAAACATTCAATAAATTAGTGTGATTAACCAAACAACAAACAGCACGGCTTAAAGCGGTCATAGAAATCTATAGAGCTACCAACCTTTTTAAAAGGATGAAGTAGGTACGTGAAAAAAATCACTCCCAAAAATGATTAGAGCTTTCAGTAGACGACTTCGTCATTACGATTGCAAGTCGTCATCGCAGCGAGTGTTCCATTTCCGCGGCTACCGTACTGACCCCGTTTCTACCACTTTGACGATTGACTTGCAAGGGAGGGGGCGACACTGATGCGGTATTAAAAAATATCTTTTGTAGACTTTGTAATTTTTTTTGGTGGTAATGCCTACCTATGATTTTTAGTCTTTTATTATGTGTGTTTGTTTTGTTATATTTTAATTGTGTGTTTATTTTGGGTTCTTGTTACTTGAATCTTGGGCAGCGACTTCTCCATTTTTTTGAGAATTATAGTTCGGTAAGATAATTGAAGTAGGTCTCTTTCGAAACGTAAAGCTTGTTGCACGGGTAGGTCTCATAGAGTAAAATAGGTAAAATAAAAAAGAACCTCGATAGACATTTTTATAAAAAAAGGTGGTTACAATAGTTTTCTTATATACAAGTTAGGTATCCCCGAGAAAGTTATACAATGCAAGTGAACTAATATGAGTAAAAGCAGTACAAAACAATTTTGATGTAACTGTGTCAAAGAAGAAATTAATTTATACAAATGAAAGAGGTATAAAATTTTCTCAAAATAATCTATATATGAATGGCCAACATGCTAAGCAACTAGGCACTTAACCCTTAAATTGATTTCATAATTCTTAATTTTAATCATGTCCCACAGTAGTTCTCAGTTTGTAAATATAATAATAAATAGCGAAACAAATACGAACACCGCTACAATTTCATGAATATGTACCCTCATTAATATCGGCTAATTACCACTTCGTGTTCAAGCACACATTAGTACCTAACTAGGTAGAAATAATGTCCTCAAAATTCTTACACAAGAATAAAACAAAAACCTGGTTGTTTTATTTATTTCTTGAAACAAATTTACCAACAATGTTTACATCTGGTTTTTTAAACGCCTTTTGAGAAAACTTATTCACGTATGTCGTCCCAAAGGCTATCGTGTCGTTTCACGGTTCCATTTTTCGATGGTAAATAAGTATGCAATGAACTTCCGCGTCTCCAACATTAATTAAGAACACATAACTCATAAAAGGTAATAAATTAATAATTTCAAATGAAACAAACTTCAATGAAATGTAAATTAATACCAACGTTTTGATTTTAATAGAATAATCAAATCAAATAAATCAATCATAAACTTTAACGTTTCATTTAGCTGTCGTGACTTTGTGGTAATTTCAGAGTCAATAAAATATTTATCCTCGTTTAATATTGAGTTTATTTCACCGTTTTATTGAAAGAAATTAATAATAGTATTGATAGAAATCTGTTGAGTATGATTGATTAGCTTTTGGAAGGTTATGACAACCAATCAACTGACTTGTCACTTGTGGAAATCATTTCTTTTTTAAGGCCTAGATATTTTTGAAATCTCCTTTTGACTTAAAGAAAAAGAGCAGACGAAATAGTTCATAGTCAGGATTAAAAATGTATGTTCATTCCGATAAGAGAAACATACATAAAGCGTTTATTTGGAATGCCTACTAAGGTAACTCCTGAGTAGGTTTCCACCCACCGTTATTATTGCACAAAAAAATAGACCCCTTCCAGAAAAAATAATATATAAACTTATTGTCAACCCACTTTTCTTTGCCATAACTTTTCTTTCCATAACCAAATAAGAAAATCAGAGGAAAATCGTTCGCGAACTACGCTCTTATATTATTTTTACCGTATTTTTGGAACGTTTATTACCAACATGGCGTGGGCCGTTCAGTGACACATAAATGTCACTTTTGCGTGTTCCGATGGTCGGGTAAGCCGACTTACAGACTACAGATTATCTCTGTATCGGGTTTTTTGCAGCCATATTGCCTTTTTAATTTATTGACGCCTTTGCTGTTATTACTGTAAGGTTTGAATGCGTTTTCATAGATTTTTGTGATGGACACAACACTAGCGGCCAGTTTCTGAGGTCTCAGATAAGCTACCTATATGATAGATGACGCCATAGAAAATAGGTCAAAATAAAAAAAAACATTTCTATGGAATTATCTATCAGATAGCTATCTAGGACTTTATCTGGAACCTCTGAAACTGGAGCTAGGACTCGCAAAGTAGAAAAAGATCATCTTAAAAGTAAAAAAGCTGTGTCTAAAAATAAAATAAAGTAACGTTATTCCGTATAATTACATCAAACCGTAGTAACTAATTGAAATTATAATCTACGACACTAAATCTAAACTCAACCCTAAAATATCGAGCGTGGAATCTTACGACAACAGCCACACGTCAACCCGTCAAAACTTGGACGGAACATTGGTAAACAACCTCGCCCTAAGTGAGTCCAATTAATTTGAAAAATGTTTTCCGGCAACCTGATAGGAACCCGAACCTTTAGAGGGTTATATTATGTTATACACATGTAGCCAAATCTGCTGTATTTTGATACATTAACATGAAACCTTTTCTACGTAAGGGAAATTAAGTTTTAAAGTTATAATTAGTAGGTACGTTTATTATTGGTTTTTAAGTATTTTCTTTTAATTTAAAATGAGTTTTTTCTGGATTTGGCAAATCATAATAGCGGGAACATAAGCCCAAAACAAAATATCAAGTCAGTTATTTTCATCTTCGGAACAAGATCGTCCTTCTCTAACTAAAGTATAACGTTTTATAATCTGTTTATAAAGCTGAAATTGGCTTTCCAGCCTAATTGTAGGATAAAGCTACTTAAATAGAGTTTAAATAGATTTGCTTTTCAACGAGATTTTACGAGAATATTGAGATTTTAAGTAAATGTAGCGGTAGATGTTTACTAGCAAATGAACCAAGTCAACATGTTTCAATTCAAAGATTTTTCTTGGAGTTTTAAGAGTAAAAAAACATTTTTTTTTATGATCTGCCTAGCCTTTGAAGCCAAATCTTGCTTAAATTATTATACTCGACTCGTGTGACTGTTCCTTAGCATCGAAATCCTCCTCTTTTCTCGTTTTTCTTTAAAAAAATCCATGTTCACATGTGTTTTTCGAGCTTACTTAAAACACGCTTCTTACATTAATTTAATAATTAACTTAACCCATATTCTGCCAGTTCTATAGCCCAGTACCCTACATCCAACCCAACTTACATATGTGAGTAATAGCGTGGTTTGCCAACAAGTAGCCACGCCTACAATACTATTGTAACACAGGCCGGCCGAACATGATTAATGTTCGGTGCACGCGGTTCAAATCAATCAATGACGTCACACCCCATCTGCGTCTCTACTTAAACTTGGACCAGTCATTAATTAGGTCATAGACTTGAGGGCTAAAGGTTCGTTCATATCTACAGACATCGAGCGTGCTGACACGTTGCGAGGTCGACCAATTGATATTCTTTCATACTCACTAATAAATACGAAAATTACTGAATCAATTTAAATTAAAGCTATACCTACAGTAAGATGTAATCTCCGCGCTGACAACGGCCAGCCATCATTGGCAAAAAAAAAAAAAAATACCTGTGCAGGCGCGTGCATGTGACAGTCAGTCAAACACATTCATATATGTTTCATTACAAACTAACTTCTTGCATACTATAGTGCATTTATTTTAGCATGAGTTCCCTGGCAGTTCTAATTTTTGTTCTAATATGTGTTTAAAGAATATCGAAAATGAAACGAAATGTGACTTGCGTCAATAGAGGTTGACGCAAGCAGTGGCGTAGCGTGGCGGGGGCGGGGGGGGCGGCCCGCCCCGAGCGGCACTTTTTAGGGGGCGGCAAAATGTAAGAAAGGAAGAAAGAAACATTTACTTATTTATTATTTAATTATGTATTGTATAATCTTCAAGCTAAAAAAAATTTCGCGCTCGCTTCGCTCGCGCATTTACAATCCTCAACTGTGTTTATCGTTTAAACATCAAACTAACAAAATCATAAGTGCCCGTTTCGTTCGCGCCTTTTCAATGCTCTCACTTCTTTTTTCTGTGTTTACCTTTCAGAGATAAAACTAGAAAAAAATTCGCGCTCGCTTCGCTCGCGCCTTTTCAACGGTCTCGCTTAATTTTTTCTGTATTTATCTTTTAGACACAAAACTTGTACTTTGTACATTCTGACNTTTCAATGGTCTCGCTTAATTTTTTCTGTGTTTCTCTTTTAGACACAAAACTTGTACTTTGTACATTCTGACACCAAACCGAAAAAATGGCGTATGCCGAAGCGCGGTGGGGCGGCAAGCATTCGATATAAAAATTAGTTTTAGGTACTACTATCCGAGTTTAATTACGAAAATGTATAAATTTGAAAAAAAAGAAATAACGGGGGTTACGAAATAGTTTTTCATGGAAAAGGGGTCGTGCCATGAAAAAGGTCGAAAAACACTGCAGTCGAAGAGGGAGGAAAGTGTACCTTCTTGAAAAAATATTTTTTTCTTTCTCTCTGAAACAATATTTTGCTGTAGACATTGATGGTGCACTAAAAGAATTTGCTATGTCTTCAATCTATAAAAAAAATCGCGCACCCTTCAAAAAAAGTAGTCCGAGGCTGATCTCGGATACTTTTTTCAGTGTTTACTTTTTCAGTCAGAAAACTGAAAAAAAACCTCGCTTTCTATATTCACGATTTTGATCCTTAGTCCAACCCTCGCCTTGGCGATTGGGATTTCTTTTTTAACTGTATTTTTTTTTAAACCTAATGTCATGGGCGGCAAAATTGTCTTCCGCCCCGGGCGGCGTATAGCCACGCTACGCCACTGGACGCAAGTTATGGAATCGATAAAAAAATCGATGTAGTTTAGTGGCCATATAAAAATTTTTAATTCCGATTCCATTTTCTTTGCCAACTGATTCGATAGTATAAAATAATCGATTGAGTTTCATTTGGTTAAATCACTATAACTATCAGTTATGAACTGTCAGGGAACTCATGCTAAAATAAATGCACTATAGTGTACCTGAATATAGGTTGGGCCGTCGTTGTTATTATGGGAAAACTATAGACTACCTACCTACTATGCTGGTAAACGAAGCTTTAATTGCGTTGACATTTGCGTGGTTAAAAGTTAGTACTTTTTAAGTCTCGTTAAGTCGACGATAAAGTAGGTTTTACAGAGTTCTTGAAACTTTATTACGTTGCGCCGGTTATAATGAATGAATTTGTGTTTTGTGTATTTTTTGCTGGTTTTTGGGTTAAAAATAGTTGAGCCAGAGCCATACGCTAGATTTTATCGAAACCCGCAGTGCGATCTGTGGTAGTCTGTCACTCAGAGAACGTGTAGTTTTTTTTGTAGAATTTATTTGTTGAATTGGTTGCGTGGGTAGTTTTAGAACTGCCAGTTTGCAAATACGTATGTACCTATACAATATTTTACTTCAACCCTAAGTTTTAATTCGGGTAGTGGACTTGTGTTGTTAATGCCAAAATAAAAATCTGAGTTCACTCGTTTATTATAAAAACATCATAATTGTTTACCAGCAAGATTTTCCAAAGTTCGTGAATGTATTTCCACATGAACTGCAATGTTCATATTAAAAAGAACAAAATAATTTACCAGTTTATAATGAACCTTTTCCCAATAATTACGCGTACAAAGTTAATACACATTTCATTATTTATTAAACACCTGCTCATCAAAAACAATTTATGGTGGCAACACAGAATTTTCATTACAGGCAATATTGTCCCATTGATTTTACCCGGATGACTTTGAAATTGATTTCATTAGCGAAGCGAAGGCTTGCTTGCTTAGTGTTTCCTTGATCGCGACACAGGAATGCGAATTTTAATATTCGATCTAATCAATCAGGACTAGCGTGAAAATGAGCAGCCTGTGGCTCATTTATCAAACAGCCTGTAGATGAAACGCGATGCTTTTGGGAGGGGGAGTAAGTAATGGGCTTATTGTGAGTGTTTAATTAAAAGCTTAGGTATTGGTTGTTTATGAGTACTGGTTTTGTTGAAGGTAGCATAATGAGCTTGAGAATATTACAGACATGTTTTTTTGGGAAAAACCACAAAAAATACTTAGGTACTAAAAAAATATCCGCAGTGTAGTTTTGTTTATGATGAATATATCTGTTAATAAGATATTATTTATCGAAATTAGTTTGGACTTTTGGAGGTGGAATTGACCTATAATAATTTTCAAATTATTATCTATACTAATATTATTAAGAGGAAAACTTTGTTTGTTTGGTTGCAATGAACAGTACTCAAAAAGCTAAATAGCTAATACTCAAAAACTACTGGTCCGATTTTAAAAATTCTTTCACCATTCGAAAGCTACATTATCCACGAGTGACATAGGCTATATTTTATCCGGGTACGGGCAGTAATTCCCACGGGATGCGAGTGAAACCGCGGGAAAACGGCTAGTTTTTAATATAAGAAAAAAGAATATAAGTATTTTCGTATTACGGTGCGTACAGACTATATAACATTACATGTTATATAATATTACATGTTATATACCATTGGTATACAACATGTTTCAGATAATTTGTATAAAAAAATGTAAGCATAGTCTGTACGCACCCCTAGATAAAATATGGTCAGTAATATGTTTGCTGTAATATGCTAGATTATTTAGGTACAGGCTCCACTTCATATAAATACATACCTACATATAATGATTTGTATGTTGTTGATTTTCAATGAACGTTTCAGTCATTCAGAATGTTAATATAAAACTGGTACCCAATTTGTCAGCTTTACCGTATCCATATTATAGCGTCATCTCAATTAAATTGAGATCAGCTTCCATCCTAATTACACGTTGCTGAATATCAATATTTTACATGAAGCCAAAGCTATATACCTACTACACCTGTATATTTTGATTAATATCACATAATACTAGTTACTAGGTAACTATTCAGTTTATTTGGCTATGGTCTAATATTACATATTTATTATATCAACAGTAAACAATATTACGAAGATAGACGGTCAAGCTTATAAGAAACTAGTAATGTGTCGAATTTGACCATAACTGACGATACTCATAGCTCTCGTTAACAAAACACTGCCACATATTCGTGAGACCCAAAAATGCTGATTACAGAGGATCAGTTATTTGAGAAAAACTGTAATGACCCAACCCATCTTAAATATTTAGGGTCTGGGAGACCGTTCCCGAATGATGATTTCTTTCCTCAATTGATTCCTCTAAATAAATCAGCTCTAAAACTAACAAGATATCCGAAGACCTTCCAAATCTCGTGCCCAGGGGGACGACTTAAATCTATTCAGTAAATGTTTTTTCTTCAATTTAAATGTTGACTTTCTCGAACTCAATCCGCCATTGCTCTGTAAATGCCTCTCAGGACCAATATTCGGACCTTTTCTCAAATGAAAAGATCTAATCTGATGTTTTTTATCCGATTCTTTACGACCTGCCCGAATTGGCGTTGCTTAAAAGGGCAATCGGTGGAACCTGGTCCGAGGGAATAAATACTCGTTTACTACTTGACTTGGGAATTTAGTTAACAATGCATGAAGTTTAAGTGGTGCAGTAAATTTTGATTGAGACGAAACATTTTCTGGTAATGTGTTTTTTTTCATGGTCATTCAGGTTGGTATTTTCTGTTGCTTTAATTTTTCGTGGTGATTAATGAAAATCATTTAAATGTTTGAATTGAAATTTCAGCAACTACACCGATTTGAAAATTTGTATCGGACATTATCAGAACAACAACAATATCGAGAGTAATTTGAACAATGAACATCAATAAAGTACCTAATCTGACAAATAAAGAAAAGATACATGAATAAGTATCAATGGGAAGGTTAAGTTTCAAAGGTAAAATTCAATAAACAAATAATTTTTAAAAGCAAACTGCAGTTACGGAAAAGACATCATATTTGGATCACTGCACAAAACTATCGGAAACCATTCGCTTGAATATTTTTTTAAATAATTGTTATAACTGTACTTTTGCGTCTGTGAAACTAGAGCTTTAATTAATAAATATTGCAAATCCTGCGGAATACGATGAAATAAACAAGGAAAAAATTGTGCCTAAATTATTTGAGTTCTAAAGTTCTAACCCACTCCTATAACAGCAAAATTGCCTATTATAAAACAAAAATCCTCTGCTATTATGCATATTTATTTCTGCAGCGTGTATTTTTTCCAAAAGAAGTGTAAATGTAGAATTCAAACTCAAACTCATTCTTTTATTTCAAATAGGCCTCTTATGAAACGTCAAGCTAGTTGCACGTTTCAAAGAAGTGGGTCTCATGGAGAAGAACCGGCAAGAAACTCCATGGACACTCTTTTGCATGAATGCATGATCTACTGAGTAGTTCATGGAGTACATTCTACTCCAATTGATTAACTTACTCTTGGAAAACCGCATAAATTTCGAAATTGTTTAAAGCGTCTCTTTTCTACAGATCCTGTAAATAAAAAACGAACGTAAATAAAGGTAATGGCCATCAGACAGTTCAAAAAGATTGGACGTTTAAATCCATTAACCTGGTGACGCGGCGGACTCCATTTGCGAAAGATAATTTTCTCCAAACTAAAGATAAAGAGAGTTTTTTTAATGGAAAAAGATACGACGTTTTATTGCGTAAAAGATGGTGAAGGGACTTTGATATGTATACCTACTTAGTGTAGATACGCAATTAATTCTAATAGCAGGTCAAGATGTCTTTACTTTGAAATTGGAACCTAAAGTTGTAGGTATGAAAAGATAAAAAGTGTCTTGTATATTTTGTTTGGCATATCCATTTAGGGAATAAAAGTTATATTATCAGTATTACGCTATCAGACAATTCTAAGTTTATCTTGTATTCATAAAAATCTGATCTAATTTTTGACAAATTAAATACAAATTGCAAATAAATAACCAATTCATAATAGCAAAGTCCAGTTCTTCCTTAACGAGGATACATCAGACCCATAAATCCGGCCTCCATGACGTCACAGTGAATCATATCAGTGAGTCGTGACGTCATTAATAAAGGGACACGTCTTGGGTAAACGACTGAACTTTGACAGATTCCAGAATGTTCTTTGAAAGGTACAGAATGAAAAATGGCGGTCACACAGAAAAAATATATAAATAATTTCATACAAGATAAAATTTGATCATTTATTATACGAGGTTTACGTCAACGAAATTAGGGTCTCCGAAGTTTGGCAACTTTTTCGGGGGAAAACTATCTTGCTGGGACGGTGAAGTTTTTTTGCGTAACTGTTTAGAGTGAAAAGTTTTATTTAGAAACTTGTATTTCTAATAAAGTACTTAATATGTGGGTAGTAAAACTCATTTTAATGGAGTATAGCGAATTAATTGTTTGAATCCGTTTTTTCGTCTGAAATCAAGTAGTATCAAATCGATATAGTCTAAAAATATTTCTAGTTTTTTGTATTTAAAATTACCAGGGTTTACTCAGGATTATTTTCAGTTCCAGTCAATATTTCTCTAATAATAACGATCCTAAAATTAATATCCTCGAACTGCCGTTCCATGACTCCACTAATTTAATTCACAAAGTAGCCGATCTCACTACGTACTCCATAACAAAAAATAGCTCCCAATATTTATAAAAACCTTTCACACTGACAATAGGCAAGCTGCGAAAGATCTTTTTATTGATCACAACATTTCATTGTTTACTTCGGAATCGCAAGATAAATGAGTGTCGTAAATTAATGATTCTGTCTGCCCACAGCAGATCGCTGACAAATGTTTAGAATTTGTTGTGTCTGGTAAGCTCTTTAATAAAAGCAGAAATGTCTGAAAATGCGTCGGAATGATTGCTGGCTATAAACCTTCGTAGTCTGGTCTTCGTCATGTTTATTTTTTGGGAGTGCGTCGTTTATTTCATATTTATTTTTGGGACGGGTTTCTAGACCGGTTTCAGGTCGACTATTATTTATGTGGGTTCGAGAATTTTTCAGAAGCAGTATAAGTAATTTTTGCGTAGTAAATGGTATTGCCTTCCTACTTGGGCTTCATAACTTGAATGGCGATTTATGATTGCAAATACTCACTGTTATAACCTGAATTTGATGTAACGCCTTTCTTAGCTTTGGTTTCAATAAGATGTGACATAAATCTCTTTCAGAAATTAAATTCAACTATTCAATATTCAAACAAACACGTCTCACCTTAAACCCTAAAAATTCAATTCTTGTTCCGCCCTCAGGTTCCTTTCCTACATTTTATATTTGCCATGGTTTGGTAGCAATCACAAGTTGAATAATAAGCTGTCGGACTGCGAAAAACGGAATTGCTTTCCCGTGTTAGGCATTCGCGTCAAAGGAATATATTGTTGCTCTTTCTAAACCTTCGGAACTAGTAGGACTTTTTAAATTGAAAGATGTAATCTGTGCTGAGGAAACAAGTTCTTTGTGATAGAATCACTGTTTTTTTCTTGGTCGGGGCTTTAGTCAAACTGCTTGAATAAGAGATGTAGAATTTTTTTCTTGCCATTTTGATGAAGTCAGTTGGTGGTTAGTGAAATTAAAGTTGGTTTGCTGTTTCTATTTGACATTCAGCTAGGTATTAGGTTTCTAGTCCCAAGGAATGATTGAAAAAGACTGGTATTTTGTAGTGTGTATAAAATAAGATTATCCGTTTCTCTTAAACATCTATTAAGTATCTAAAAACTTTAAAACTGTTTTCTCAAATAGCGAAAAACTTTCCTGGCGCAAAGGTATTTTCCTGTAAACTAAACTAAACTCCTTTTAAATCCAAGCACTTACTATAAAATAAGAATTTAAAAATACTACCAATAACATCAGTATTAATGGTCCGTGCAAAAGTATTTTATAGTTTCGTCGAAGATTCAACTAAGTTAAAGCACGTTCCTACAACAAACTTTTTAGGGCGAAGTAAAAGTTGGCCAACGACTTTTTAATCCATTTTTATTCCTTTTGAAAAACCGATTAAAGTTCAATAAAAGCGTGAAGTTACGGTTTTATTTTAATTAAGCTTTTCTCTGAAGTGTGTTTATTACTGTGACAAAGGATGTCTATATAATAATACCGTTTTGTAGCCTGAGGATGTTTGTTTGAAACGAGGCCTAAATTCGACACAGACACGCTAGAGAGAGGACACAAAGCGTATTGGCTGAATATCAAAAGGACCAACAATAAATGATTCAAAGGACCAAATTTATTAAACGGTGTTTTGAAATCGGTGTCTTTACGAACGAATTAATTTTATTTGTTTGATGTCGTCAACACGTGCGAATTATTTTCATTCATATTTTAATACGACATGCCCAATTTTATTTGGCGCGGTAACTGCGGAAAATTGTTCATCCGTGTTTGATATAGATTTAACGAAGTGTCCGTGTGATATTTGAAAAGCAATTACTCTATATGCCAACGTTAGATCAGGCACAGAAGCTGAAAAGCAAAATTTTTAATTTGGAGCTCCGTAAATAACTTGCTATAAATAAAGGTAATGGCCATCAGACAGTTCAAAAAGATTGGACGTTTAAATCCATTAACCTGGTGACGCGGCGGACTCCATTTGCGAAAGATAATTTTCTCCAAACTAAAGATAAAGAGAGTTTTTTTAATGGAAAAAGATACGACGTTTTATTGCGTAAAAGATGGTGAAGGGACTTTGATATGTATACCTACTTAGTGTAGATACGCAATTAATTCTAATAGCAGGTCAAGATGTCTTTACTTTGAAATTGGAACCTAAAGTTGTAGGTATGAAAAGATAAAAAGTGTCTTGTATATTTTGTTTGGCATATCCATTTAGGGAATAAAAGTTATATTATCAGTATTACGCTATCAGACAATTCTAAGTTTATCTTGTATTCATAAAAATCTGATCTAATTTTTGACAAATTAAATACAAATTGCAAATAAATAACCAATTCATAATAGCAAAGTCCAGTTCTTCCTTAACGAGGATACATCAGACCCATAAATCCGGCCTCCATGACGTCACAGTGAATCATATCAGTGAGTCGTGACGTCATTAATAAAGGGACACGTCTTGGGTAAACGACTGAACTTTGACAGATTCCAGAATGTTCTTTGAAAGGTAGAGAATGAAAAATGGCGGCCACACAGAAAAAATATATAAATAATTTCATACAAGATAAAATTTGATCATTTATTATACGAGGTTTACGTCAACGAAATTAGGGTCTCCGAAGTTTGGCAACTTTTTCGGGGGAAAACTATCTTGCTGGGACGGTGAAGTTTTTTTGCGTAACTGTTTAGAGTGAAAAGTTTTATTTAGAAACTTGTATTTCTAATAAAGTACTTAATATGTGGGTAGTAAAACTCATTTTAATGGAGTATAGCGAATTAATTGTTTGAATCCGTTTTTTCGTCTGAAATCAAGTAGTATCAAATCGATATAGTCTAAAAATATTTCTAGTTTTTTGTATTTAAAATTACCAGGGTTTACTCAGGATTATTTTCAGTTCCAGTCAATATTTCTCTAATAATAACGATCCTAAAATTAATATCCTCGAACTGCCGTTCCATGACTCCACTAATTTAATTCACAAAGTAGCCGATCTCACTACGTACTCCATAACAAAAAATAGCTCCCAATATTTATAAAAACCTTTCACACTGACAATAGGCAAGCTGCGAAAGATCTTTTTATTGATCACAACATTTCATTGTTTACTTCGGAATCACAAGATAAATGAGTGTCGTAAATTAATGATTCTGTCTGCCCACAGCAGATCGCTGACAAATGTTTAGAATTTGTTGTGTCTAGTAAGCTCTTTAATAAAAGCAGAAATGTCTGAAAATGCGTCGGAATGATTGCTGGCTATAAACCTTCGTAGTCTGGTCTTCGTCATGTTTATTTTTTGGGAGTGCGTCGTTTATTTCATATTTATTTTTGGGACGGGTTTCTAGACCGGTTTCAGGTCGACTATTATTTATGTGGGTTCGAGAATTTTTCAGAAGCAGTATAAGTAATTTTTGCGTAGTAAATGGTATTGCCTTCCTACTTGGGCTTCATAACTTGAATGGCGATTTATGATTGCAAATACTCACTGTAATAACCTGAATTTGATGTAACGCCTTTCTTAGCTTTGGTTTCAATAAGATGTGACATAAATCTCTTTCAGAAATTAAATTCAACTATTCAATATTCAAACAAACACGTCTCACCTTAAACCCTAAAAATTCAATTCTTGTTCCGCCCTCAGGTTCCTTTCCTACATTTTATATTTGCCATGGTTTGGTAGCAATCACAAGTTGAATAATAAGCTGTCGGACTGCGAAAAACGGAATTGCTTTCCCGTGTTAGGCATTCGCGTCAAAGGAATATATTGTTGCTCTTTCTAAACCTTCGGAACTAGTAGGACTTTTTAAATTGAAAGATGTAATCTGTGCTGAGGAAACAAGTTCTTTGTGATAGAATCACTGTTTTTTTCTTGGTCGGGGCTTTAGTCAAACTGCTTGAATAAGAGATGTAGAATTTTTTTCTTGCCATTTTGATGAAGTCAGTTGGTGGTTAGTGAAATTAAAGTTGGTTTGCTGTTTCTATTTGACATTCAGCTAGGTATTAGGTTTCTAGTCCCAAGGAATGATTGAAAAAGACTGGTATTTTGTAGTGTGTATAAAATAAGATTATCCGTTTCTCTTAAACATCTATTAAGTATCTAAAAACTTTAAAACTGTTTTCTCAAATAGCGAAAAACTTTCCTGGCGCAAAGGTATTTTCCTGTAAACTAAACTAAACTCCTTTTAAATCCAAGCACTTACTATAAAATAAGAATTTAAAAATACTACCAATAACATCAGTATTAATGGTCCGTGCAAAAGTATTTTATAGTTTCGTCGAAGATTCAACTAAGTTAAAGCACGTTCCTACAACAAACTTTTTAGGGCGAAGTAAAAGTTGGCCAACGACTTTTTAATCCATTTTTATTCCTTTTGAAAAACCGATTAAAGTTCAATAAAAGCGTGAAGTTACGGTTTTATTTTAATTAAGCTTTTCTCTGAAGTGTGTTTATTACTGTGACAAAGGATGTCTATATAATAATACCGTTTTGTAGCCTGAGGATGTTTGTTTGAAACGAGGCCTAAATTCGACACAGACACGCTAGAGAGAGGACACAAAGCGTATTGGCTGAATATCAAAAGGACCAACAATAAATGATTCAAAGGACCAAATTTATTAAACGGTGTTTTAAAATCGGTGTCTTTACGAACGAATTAATTTTATTTGTTTGATGTCGTCAACACGTGCGAATTATTTTCATTCATATTTTAATACGACATGCCCAATTTTATTTGGCGCGGTAACTGCGGAAAATTGTTCATCCGTGTTTGATATAGATTTAACGAAGTGTCCGTGTGATATTTGAAAAGCAATTACTCTATATGCCAACGTTAGATCAGGCACAGAAGCTGAAAAGCAAAATTTTTAATTTGGAGCTCCGTAAATAACTTGCTATAAATGTTGGTCTTTTGATCTTGAAGCGAAATTCGTTAGGCTTAGCATTTTTATTTCTTTTTATTTTACATTGTATTTAGTGATGAAAGTGAGTATATTATAGCCGAGCTATTTGATGCCTCCTTTTCGTAAACGAGAAGTTTTTTTTTAAATTGTCTGACATTATTTTAAAAACCTTAAGTAAAATCACACAATAATGCTGAAAATGAAACCACCAAAATATAGCAGAAAAATACAGTAAGTTTTTGTCACAGATCCAGTGTTTTTTCGTTTTAACCCTCCAGTCGGTCGCCGAGCGCTTTCAAAAAGCCGGGCTTTGTTGATAAAAGCCCGCATGGCACAATTTTGTTTATTAAAACTTGTAATGTTACTGATATCGCACTGCGGGTAAATTGATTAAAAATAAATATTTTTTAATACAACAGAAAATAGGAAGAATGTTTACGTGACAACAATAATTAATGATTCGCATTAAGTTTTACGTCTAATAGGTCCTTGCAAAAGCTCACGTTGATGCCTACGCATAATAAGCTGTTTCTGAATAATTAAACATTAGTTTAATATTCATAATATTTTGGAATTCTAAAGTGACCAGTGGACTGGCTGAATAATGAATTAGTCTATGATAATTTTCCCGTTTCATTGAAATTAGAATAATGGATCAACTCGTCACTAAATGCTATGTCTTTGAAAAATAATCAATTGCTCAAGGAGGTCGTAACCAGACCTTAAGTTATTCTACATTTAAAAAATATATATATCCACAGATTCAACAGATAATCTACGATTCAAAACACGAAACTTTGACAGTATTCTTAAAAAAAAAAACTTAAGACGCGCGAGAGCTCAAAGAAAATTAGGAGCGGCCATGAAAAGATCTGTAAATCGGTGGCCGTTACATCTAAACGAGCGATTTACTCGGAAGAGTGGGCAATAAAATCAGAAGAAAATCTCGTCAGTCTTATTAAAGGGACCCCTCTTGGTCATTACTCTGTTTTGGCGGAAAATTAAATGACTTTGATATCTTTTTGTACAGGACGTTCGGACTTGTTTTATGACAACAGCTGTATGGTTTGATAAAGCTCACGTTTTTAATGTTCAACCATTTCTTTTATTGCATTTTTTGTTAAAAAAATGTGCGACAAATATCACAGTGTGCTATCATATTTTTTAATTTATTTACAAGTGATAAAAATGACATACCCCTTCTTATTTACCAGGTTGTGTAAAGAAAAAAAAATACTCAATACGAAAAAGTACTTGAATATGGAAAAATAATTAGATTAATCAACATCGAAATTACTGAAACATTAATTTGGATATTGATCTTATCAAAAAATAAATTTCAGCAATCTTATCTTATACCTAAGTAAATTAAGGTAAACGGCCCAATACTCGACGGTTTTTGAACTTGGCGACGTTTACAGGTCTGCCACACCATTGTTAGTTGTTTTAGCGGGATAATTAAACTATGACGAGAAACCTCATTTAATACACTTTTCGGAAAATATATTTTTGTAATTAATGGTAAACTAATAATTATTCTATTCATTAAAATATCAAAAAAGACCCATTTGTACCAGTATCCGACAGTTTTGTCCTAGTTATCGTCAAAATGTCCCATTAGTCGTCAACTTTCAGCGCTAATTTGNTCTATTAATTAAAATATCAAAAAAGACCCATTTGTACCAGTATCCGACAGTTTTGTCCTAGTTATCGTCAAGATGTCCCATTAGTCGTCAACTTTCAGCGCTAATTTGAACTCTATTTCTTAACGAATAAGGTTCATGTTATTTTAGTTCTTAACTTGTATAAATCTTAATGTGGTTCCTCAAATTGAAAAATAGGGCCTAAAGTGACCAGACTTGCTAAATAAAACAAAATATCAATATAAGTAAACGTTCAATCACGCACGGATCAATCGATCATAAAGTTAAGCAACGCTTGACGCGGTCGGTTCGTGGATGGGTGACTATCTTTTTGTAATAAGTTCCTCCGTTTTTTGAATGGCCCGTTAGATGGGTGGGCCCTGATTGTCATTTCGACATCTTTGAGTAGCCAGAAAGTCTGATATTCGATCTTACCAAGGGGTAACAGTTAGCTCAGGTAACTGGTTTGAGGTGGTCA
>NWSH02000525.1:9829692-9856512 GCA_002382865.2 Heliothis virescens | reverse complement strand
ATGTGTATTTGTATTTTCTATGGGCCCTAGTTGCCTGAAATAAAGGTATAAATAAAAAAAATAGTCATTGATCATCTTGTAATGATTATGAGTTTCTACGTGTCTCGAAAAGCACGCTGTATTGATGGCTCCTAACTGTCATTTGAAATTTAACGTGCCTTCTAAAACATGAAAGAACTCTGACGAGTTCTTGACATGGTCAACAATCAACCTTGTTTTACCTTAACCTTATGATCGATAGACCTGTGCAGTCTACCACAAGCTCCTCTTAACGGAATGAAACATATAATTCTATTTAATGCTATCAATACGTTAGTCTTTAGGAACACGTGAATGCATGCAATGCTCTTTGCGATTCCATTAGCAAAATTGGTTATACCACATTCGCTGGATGCTGGTATCAAAGAACCCCGGTAATGTTCTACAAGGTGATCGATGTTAAACATTGCTTCGTATCGGGAAACTGTATTTGTAAGTCATTGAGGTTTGATGAAATATAGATCAAAAAATCATATGAGAATATGAAATATATTATGCTTTCAAAATGTCTAACATGAGGGTGCTTCTCTGCACTATAACGTATGTTTGTAAAAGGTTCACATAAGAGACAAAAATTCAAGATTATAATAATTAAAAAATACAAACATTAAATTAAAATTCTCAGTATTTTTCCGTTAGTATTGGTTCCGTTATAACAAGGGCTTAATACACAACTTTATTGTTTTGCTCACTTATCGTACATGCAAATATTGTGCGACATAGTGTGACGTTTCATAAAAGCCTATTTGAATAAAAAAAACGTCATCTAATATCTTACGGACCTGAACTTACGCTTACGGAATTCCTGGTTTCACATCTGTCGGTCACGTGATACCTGTCGCGAGTTTATATATTTTCCCCATACAAAAAGTGCTCAACGCAGCTAAAGAAATTTTCACTTCAATAAAATTACGGCTTTGTATTATTCAAAGAAACAGCAATGTACGCACGTACTATAAACTATAGCTAAATTATCGATTAACTCAATATTACCATTGCTTAGTACCACTAACCACAAGTTAGGGTCTAGTATAGTACAATTATTAGTTGGCAAGTAAGATTCTCTAGAGCCGTGACTTTAGGCAGCACTAACTTCCCAAACTGAATGCAACTTGCCTGTTTTGTTACTTAAACATTGGAAGTAATGTAGTAGTGTTTATGCTTTTCTTATTACTTGATAAGTTTAAACATACCACATACATACACAAAAAACGATTGTAAATGAGCCAGCGATGTAGAAGCTATAAAATCTTCTGTTGTTAATGTGGTTATTTTGTAAGACTTACCCCTACTAATATTATACATGCAAAAGTAACTCTGTCTGTCTGTTACGCTTTCACGCCTAAACCAGTGATCTGATTTGGATGAAATTTGGTACAGGGATAGACCCTGAGGAACAACATAGGCTACTTTTTGGAATGGGAAATGGTTCCCTCGGGAAGCGGGCGAATTCGCTGGCAGAAGCTAGTATAATATTTATGCTCTAAGGTTGTAAGCTTGTTGTAAGTATCTACTGTTACTGATGTTTTGTCTCACGCAAGAGGGTAAACATTACCTACTTGTCTGAATGGACATTTTATAGTATTTGAAATGTAGGTACATACGCATTGTCTTTGTATGAGTATCTAGTGGTCGACGAGTTTTACAAAGATAATGCGCTTGCACAGCACATATTTTACATACTCAGACAAGTATTGCTCACCTATTTTCGTAAGATAATACACCTTTACGCAAGAAATATTATTATGTAAGTACATACAATTCCTAAATATATTGATCTTTTAAAATATATTTGTTTTCATTATAAAAATAAATAGCGGCCAGTATCTCTGTCCACAATATTTAATGGAAATAAAGAAGTCACTTTTTCTTCCATAAAGTTTCCAAGATCTCAAGAAATGAGAACTTACTCCACTAGCTATGGCGCAAAGAGATAAATCACTTCATGAAGTTTTTGTTCTTAAGCCATGCACTTTATTCTCTAGGCAATAGAGCATAAAATAAATATGCTTTTTTATTTTATAGCGTAGAGCTACGACCTATAGCTTTTATTTTTTGCTTTGTCTGCTTTATGTAGATATAGAAAATGTGGAAAGTCTTTAGAATGAACGATATTATAATAACTTTCTCTTAATATGATTACTTCATTAAAACCTAGAAAACAGTTGTCACCAATGAGTAGATGGAAGGATTTATGATTTTTTTTAGGATAAAATATACCCATGCGGAGTTGCGACGGGTTGCTAGTCTATAAGGCTCCTTTTCCTGTCATGCGGATTTAAGTCCGCACGCGGATCTCGTCCGCATGCGGGCTGCCCGCATCGTATGATTTCATACATGTTTTTCCTATCATGCGGGTAGCACGCGTGCTGAATGCGGATTGGCTGCGGGCGCACACCCGCGTGCGCGCTATCCGGATGCGGCTATCTGTCAGGTCAATGTATACGAATCTGCCAAATTTTACCAATAGAACATTAACCTACCTCCATTGTGATAAGGTTGAAAATCGATTGCAGAAATTTGTACACCACTATAGCGACTGGCGACACGCAAAACACTGCAGCAGCAAACGATATCTTAGTCCTGCGTGTGGCCCGGAGCGTGCTATCACCCGCATGCGGACAAGACCCGCGTGCGGGCTGAAATACGCATGACAGGAAAAGGGCCTTAAGTATACATTTGAATTTAGAACGCCTTAATATTTCGCAAACCTAACACGTAAGTGGCCAGTATTAACATCAAAGTCAGTGAAAAATAACTTACAAAACGTTGAAAAGGTGGTTATTATGTAAATTTCTAGTACCTTCGATTAAGTTATTTGCGTGAATAATACACCTTATAGCGGCGGCAATTGCCCCTTTTATTAATGGAGTTTTACCGTGATATTGGTGTTTAAACTTGTATAAATAATTGCTGAGATTATTCCGTTATACTTTTACTCCTTTTACTTAAGTTAGGCAGTTTTGTCATTAAATTTTCAAGCGGAAAATTCAGGTAAATAAGTTCGGTCTCCTCTGAGGTCTTTCACCTTTGTTAGCTCACGAGCTGTTCCCCGCGGATTCACTTATGCCCCGAAGGTTATAGCTATTATGTAGTAATAAATAATTGGACTAACTTCTAAGGCTACGGAGTTATCGACACTTCCATATTTTTTTAGAAATAACTCAATATTCAACTGATGTTTTTCCAAGTAGGTTGGCGCACCGTCCCATAGGTAAATAGATGCTTTGAATAATTCAAGCAAATATATGAGAATAGTAAATCAAGTAAGCGTGTAATAATTATTTACTTTAATCAGTTAACATTAACATGGGTACCTAGGTACTAAAACACTTTTATAACTACTTCGTATCTGATAACAATCTGACCTAGGTCTTTGATTAAGTACTACAATTTGTGGCACTAAAAAATTTACAGTAAATGAAACCTAAAAAATAGGTAAGGCTAATTATTAGGTACTTAGGTAGTTTATAATTATAAAACTTTTTACAAAAGGGGGACTTTTCTTCTGCCAGGGTTGCGGATTTGTTCGAAAGAGTTACCGTGGCCCTAGGAATATGAAGGGTTTTAGTCAGTTAGACACTGTCGTATGCTAGGCTGCACCCACAGCGGGAGATGTCATTTGATGATTTTCTATCAATAAAAAAAAAACATTTTGTGTACAAAGTAATCATTTTACTATAGTTAACGAGCTAACCATACATTTCAATGATACAACGGGCACTTATATCTTAATAATTTACTTATGTAGATAACTATTATGTTAAGTATAAGTAGTCCTTACTAATGCAAACACCTAATATCTTTTGACTAAGTGGTTTAGCCTAAATATTCAATACTCTTAGGTATAGAAATAAATCAATATTGATCATTTCTGTGTCGGCGAAGTTAGGCACTGATTCAGAGAAGCTAATGCAATTTCCTGAGTAAGTAAGTTTAAATCTAATCGGTCCCGATCTTATATCCGATATAACTTAGCATCCAACTTGAGATGATCCAATCTAGGCTAAGTTTACTAGTGTAACGTAATATCGAATACTATTCGTTACATAATATCTTAAGATGTAAATGCAATAAGGGCTTTTCTTATCATCATCATTTGCCTAGCCTTTTCCCAACTATGCTGGTGTCGGCTTCCAGTCTAACTGGATATAGCTGAGTGCCAGTGTTTTACATGGAGCTTTTTTCTTTCTTTTTTTTTCCTTTTTTCCCTTTGGTATGACTGGTTGTCAGACTCTCTGGTTTCTGGCCACCCGTAACGACTGCATTAGACGTTCAATTGACAGCCGGAAACCACCAATTTAACGTGTTTTCAAACCACCAAAGAACTCGTCATGACAAGATTCATTGGTCACCCATCCGGATCAACCATTCTCCTCATTACGTTTCCTTTGGTCATCTCTACCTCTATATCCGTCCACGTTTATACTCAAGACGTTTGCCAAAATGTGGTATTCATTTCTTACTGTTTAAAAAACTATTCAGTGAAACAAGTTAGATATGAAGTTTAATTCATAACCTAATCATTGTTACATTTAGCTGTATTAAAAATGAAACAATGCTAAACTGTCTTAAAATCCAGTATTTGATTGGAAGATTTAACACTTGATTTTTAATTTTATTCCGACTGTAAACTAAAAGTAATTTAATTTTCGTCAAAATCAGTAATCATTGATTGCCATTTCTATTGAATTTTAAAGCCTAAATATTTTCAAACTCCATAAAAATATTTCAATGAAGCCAGACTCATCTAAACGGCTACATACTTATCCAATTAAGTTCGCAGGCAGCTGCATTATAAATAGACACGTAAATGTTTAAGCTGCCTTTTCACGTTTGGCCTTTCGTTGTGTATTTAACATGCTTCTACACTTATCCACGTATATTTAGAATCCGTGTATTTGCTTTTTAGCGCCGAAAGTTCTAATTGCAGTATAAAGAATACCAGACTATAAGTACAGACAACAGCAGGTTACGGTACCCGAATCTGTCAAATTTTACCAGTCAAACATTAACCTACCTTTATTATGTCAAGGTTGAAAATCTATTTCAGAAATTTTACAGATTGTGGTAACGTTACGGGTGTCAGTAGGCGACAATAATCGATATTCCGCTTCTCGTTTGCCTGTCATATAAAAATTAAATCGTTCACCCGAATAAAATCGATAGAACATGATTTAAATCAAACAAACCACAACAAGCCAACAATAACGAAAGCAAAGAAAACAATGGCACATAATCCCTTTCTTTACACAACAGTGACGACAAAAGGGAAAAAATATATATCTTTTTAAATTCCATCAAAGGCCAGATTCGGTTATTTCGTGATCTCCGTTTACTATTCGCTTTATACTCGATACTCGAATTGTTATACCGAAGATGGAATCGCAAAATGTTTGCTATCGCCGCTTGTGAACGCTGGCGTAACTGAACATCGTAAATCTGTGATACGGATTTTGTAGACACAGCTGTATTACATTTTTGTTATCTTTCGTTTGTGTAAACGTTGAAGAGAATGAAAAATTTTTGTTTTTTGTTACGAAGGTTTTTAGCCTTTTGCGGGTAGGTATGTATTATTAACGATATTTGAAGTAGTAATAATATTCAGTGATAAGGATTTTTTTTTCAGTAATACACAAAAATGTAGGTATTTAGGTTAACCACAGTGTTTAACAAAAACCTACAGAGTTAAAAACATGATTGATATTTTTTTAACATTTCCAACTACATTCCAAAATTTCCCACTGCACGAAGTTGCATTAAAATCCTTGTCCAACAAGCAACACAGTTTACCTTTGACACAACATTCACGGAACTCCAACTCAACATAACTTGACTGGAAATATTTCGGCATACGTCTGCTGCACAATGCACAACTTCACTTCCCCAAAATTCCGTAAAACAAAATTGTTTAGCAAACAGGCACGGCTACTTTTAACAAACTCTCTCATATTTGCTCGAAGTCCATATTACGTATTAACCTACAGTTAAGTCTAGCTTATAAACCCGTTATGCTAGATTTTTTGTTACATTTGCATTTCGCAAAAACCGTCGACAATCTAAACGACAATAAACGTCCCAGTTCTGCATTCATTTACAGCGGGAAGTGTTGACGTTCGCGAAACAATGGAAGGACTCGCGCGCGTTCCCATCTCTAACTACACAATACATCGACGGTTATTCACCACGACAGAAAGCTGGAGTCTATCTGTGCGACAATGGACATTGTGGTGTTCGATTCGTTCGCTTTACAATTGTCGAGTGCCGCCAATCGCTTCGTTGCGTTCTAATTCAATAGCGGCCTTCGTGAAATAATAAAATGCAGTTGCCTGGTTGTGAAAATGCACCGATGGGATTTGTGATTGTATCAGTGTTGCTGGCTTGTTTCAGATTGTTGTCGCCGTTTGATACTTATAAATAAAATGGAAATAAAAATATATTTAAAGAGGACCTTATGTTCAAAACACATGAATGACAGGGGCATAATACTTACACAGTACTTATGTATAAACAAATTCACATTAGATACTCGTTATTTCGGTTGATATTTTACTCGCCAAATAGTTCATCTTCTATTCTTCCTCACGTGGAATCTGGATCAATTTAACGTATCAAGCCCCAAGGTGGCATTGCTCAGTTATTGCATATTTTAGTGTTCAGAACACCACCGTTCACCATAAAATATTTTGGAAGAGAATGGTCGTAATTTTTACCGTCGAAAAAAATCCAATTGAAACTCGTCATCAACGACCTATCGGAAAACGTAGACACGTAGTACCCAACACTTTTATTCATTTAAAACAGTTTCCCAATTTCCAATGACAAAGCATTTTGATCGAATGAAATCGGAAAAAAATCGTTCCGTGTAATATTTGTCCCGTAAATTGTGTAATGCAGATGTCAGGTGCAATGTGCGGCTGCAGCGATCCGAGAGATTGCGTCCCTAGTGGCTTGATATCCATGATAATACGGCGAATATCTAGGAATTGGAACATTTTTGGATACATCGGAATTATATGAAAGTTGCGCTCTGTGAAAGTGGGGTAGATTTCCGGATTTATAATAATGCCAATCTTTATAGCGATGATGATGAAAAGAGGGAGACGAAATTATTTTTGACAAACAAAAAAGTGACAGTGGAAGTAGTTTGACTTCGGTACAGTAAAGCTTAAGTAACGCTTTGATAAATAGTTTGACTTCTACTTAAATTATTCAATATAATCACAATAGCAAGAAAATATACATAATTACATTACACGATATCTTATTTAGGACTGTGTTAAAAAATACTTGAAAAATTTTACCTTAATTCACATTCAATCCATGAAATCATAATAGCAATTACAATACTAGGGTCTTATTGTCATTGTCAATACTGTCATTGTAACTGCTATTACTATGGTATGCCATATGGTTGGTAGAATTATCTAAGGACCTACTCAATACAATCTGCCTGCCTAATCACTAGCTGTTCCCACATCGAGTGTCATATTGTACTAATTCCAATCATGGATCTACGTTAATCAAAGAGCAGTGTAATGCCACATAATAATGGGCCAGCAATGCGTTGCTATGTTTTAGTCTAATAAGATACCTAGGCACCTGTATAAGTTATAGGAGGTAATTTTATTCTAGTACTTCAGGTTTTTAATCGCCTGACCAGATCTGGAGCTCACTGAATTTGATTTTCTTTCAAACATTTTTTTCTGTCATGGAATAGAAGTAATTCTAGAATTTCAGAATTCCTGGGAAAACTTTTAAATGCAGCGTGCCATCACAGAAAAACTTCTAATTATTTTTTTTTTTAATGCGTGCATGAAAATAGCTGAAAACTACTGAACAGACCGATTACAATACTTGGCAGTTCGATGATGATATCTTAGATGAACAAAAAAAATACTTACGCTACAGTTCCTAGATACCTACAGAAAATTACATAAACCATTCAATTGTCAAACTCTAAAAATCAACAATTCAAAACAATTTAATTACCACTACGACGAAACACTAATTACAAACCTTTGATTATATAATGTCTAGATGGAGCGTCAAGTGCGCGCAAACAGGTAAAAAAGTGTCGGGAAACTGTTTCCCGACAGGTGCTTTCCCGCCAATCAGTACGGATCGTGTCACTTTAGTGTTCACTCGTATTACGCGCTCTAAGAAAAAAATAAATAACAGAGATAAAATGAAGTCATGTGCAATTAAAGTGTGCCGGAGTTATAAAGGAAGGTTGAAAAGTACCAATCACATCACCTATCATCAGTAAGTTACCAAAATGTACCTTTTTTCAAATAACCAAATATTTATTATTATGAGTACCAATTCGCGCCCTATTGTATCAGTGTTGCCAGTTTCCTTTTTTCATTCTCCCAACTCAAAGACATTTTCACCCGACTGCCAAGAAGGGTTATGTTTTATGCGCGTATCTTGTATGTATCTTTTGTATGTATGTTTGGATGTATGTTTGTATGTATGTTTGCATGTATGTTTGCATGTATGTTTGCATGTATATTTGCATGTATGTTTGTATATATGTTTTGTATGTATACTTGCATGTATGTTTTTATGTATATTTGCATGTATGTTTGCATGTACGTTTGCGTGTATGTTTGTATGTATGCATGTAATATATTCCTAAATTTGTTATATTCTCATATCTTCAAAACGGCCAAATGGATATCGTTAGATTGTTCTTGATTGCCCAAGAGTTTTTAGATATGTGACATTAAAAAAAACCTAACATGGCGTCTGTGAGACACTTAAGACTAATAAAAAAAGAAAAAAAAAATGTTTTCTACAATATGGGTATCAAAATTTCGTACTGAAACACATGCACAAACTAATTCTGTTTTTATTTAGAAGAATATCGTTTTTTTAGAATACCAACTAACCCTATAATTAGAAATCAATGGATAGGCCGCATTAGAGAAAGCCGCGGAGATACGACGTGGAAACCAACAAAAACGACCGTAGTATGTTCCGATCACTTCCGCAGCAAGGACATGCATACTGTCGACAAAATAGGGCGCCGGAGACTTACAAAGGAAGCAGTGCCAAGCAAGGTTAATTTTCCTATAAAGTTGCAATGTCATTCGTGCTTTCTTTCAATTACTGTTGGTTTATGTATTTTTTTCTTACAGAAATTATTTTTATCATCAGTTCAGGCCGGCGAAAGTGAGGATTCTGATAATATTGAGATAGCAGAGGTAATTTTAAATATTTATCCTTTTAAACTTTTACCACCATAATATAAAATGTGTTCATTTTAAGTATCGGGCTTAGTACTAGGTTTAGAGCTTCATCCTTGGACTTTCTTAGGACCACAAAAAGATGCTTTCAGTACCTACCATTTCTTAGTCTACATGTTTCGGTTTTTAAGCTATTGAAATTGCGGTATTCATAAAAACTATGTACATTAATGGTTTTATTTTCAGAAATTTAATTCTAATGAGGCTGGGCCTTCCGGTAAATACAATGATGTGTGCGTCAGTACAGAACCTCTTGATAATGATTTCAATATCAATGATATGGACCAAGTACATAACAATGATCAATCCGACGCAACGATCAATGACAAAATAGGCGAGGTGCAAAATAAAACTGAACTAGATGAAGTGAAATCATTTTCAGATCTTGATTCTATTTTCGACACTCCAAAGAAAGTTAAGTTGAGACGTGATNNACAAACATTATCACACAGTTGTATATCAAACTTGTCTTTGTTGCAACAACTTCGCGCCAATTTACGCGCGAAGCGTTGAACTGTGAGCAGATAATGGCGGTCTTACTTCGCTCGTACCGCAATTAACACCAACACCATTTTGTATTTGTAGTTGTTGAAATTGTAGTTACAGTTTACACAGATTTTCATCAACATCACCGTTATTTTTGATGTGATGACTTGACGGTGAAGTTCTTCGTGGGTTGAATTTCTTTTAAATGTTTCGAGGGTGTTTGAAGTTGATTGTGTGGTTCAAGGAATTAAGATAATGCAACTTCATGAAACATTAAACAGGGATTTACCTTACAAAATAAGATTAAATTCTGCGTGTAAACAAAAAGGGGTTTGAGGAAAATTTCTTTAAAAACTTCAGTAATAGACAAATATTTGGTGGGACTCCCTTGCGTCACCTAAATTTTTATTTCCGAAAATCATTACCCATAACAAGTTTGCCATAAACTTCAGTAATCATAATGTTCGAAATCCCGAAATTTTGTTTAACATAATTATCCCTAGTTCTAAAGGCATTTTGTCATAATATCAAGTACTATAATAATTTAATCTCCTAATTTTATATTAAATTTATATGTCTTAAATTAAAAAGTTCTAAGTATTATGTTGAATAATGTGTATTATTCCGAATGTTTATTTATTGCTATTAAAAAAAGGTCCTAAAACATTCGCTAAAAATTAGGTTTTAATGGCAGAAACGAATCGCTGTAAATCCGACTCCACGTAGTCTTGTCTGCCCTACCCCTAGAGTGTAATTCAAAATCGCGTAGGCGCGGAGGGGCGAGGCGGGCCGCGAGTTGAGGAGCAGGTGGTTGTAACACTCGCCACTGCGGCTGAGGCTGGCCGGCACCGCCGGCCAGCAAGCCGAAGCTGCGGTGGTGAGCGTTAAACCTATCTGCGACGATAAACTCGCGTGGGACCGCCGGAGTCCCGCAGCGCCGAAGCCGTGACAGAAACCATGTCTGCTGCATGATGCATGCTTGCTTGCATGTTGCATGCTTGCCTGCATGTTGCATGCTTGCTTGCATGTTGCATGCTTGCTTGCATGTTGCATGCTTCCTTGCATCTTGCATGCTTGCTTGCATGTTGCATGCTTGCTTGCATGTTGCATGCTTGCTTGCATGTTGCATGCTTGCCTGCATGTTGCGTGCTTGCTTGCATGTTGCATGCTTTCCCACATAGAATTTAGGATTATTCTGAATTATGAATTTACTGCCTACGTTGGAATTTAGGACTTTTAACTTTTAATGAAAACGGTTTTATGTCTTTTGTATATTATTAAATGTTATATTTATGACAAATTATTTTAGAACATATTATACTTCGGGATTTCGATTTTCGGGCATAAGTTATTATGTGATATTAAATCGGGTAAGTTATCATTCGGACAAATGATGATTAGGACAAAAAACGTTATGTCACTTTAAATTATGAATAAAAAAGTTAGGTGACACGACAGAGAACCATATTTGGTACATATTTTCAACAACGATACATAAATTTTAAGGCCGTAGAATGACTTCACGCACATAAACGTTATATCTTTAGTTTGTTTCTGTTTAATAGTTTCATAATTAAAATTATACTATTTCAGATCATAAAATGAAAGTCCCAAACATCTAACATTTGGTAAACCACTACAATTATTTTATAGTCACACATAATATTGTGACTTCAGATTTACGACCGTTCTCAACATTCTATTTATCTGTTAATTCGCTTACCAAGTGTAAAATTTTGACATAGGCCCAAGTACCTAATGTCAGATTCCTATCCCTAGTATGAAAAAACAGATAAGTAGAAAGAATATTTGGAACTGCCGTCAATGATAGACAAATTCGCTATTTCTGCATAGTTCAATAGTACGCACTCGTCTATAGATTTTACTAGATATACCTCATTTTGCCCAGTTTGAAAACCTCATAGCTAAGTTACATCTGTGCGAATCAAACAGAAGCAACGCTTGGCGCGGTCGGCCCGTGGATGGATGACCAGCTTGTCCTGACGAATTTTTGACGACTGTTTCCGAAGGCACGTTAGATGGGTGGCTCCCGGCTATCATTTGAAAGGTTTTGTCATTCGTTACGGGTAGTCAGATACCAGAAAGTCTGATAACCAGTCCTCTAGTCACTAGTCCAGTAAGCGACATACCTATTCTAGTTAAGTACCTTCCAATATTAGGTCAGCCTCACAATGCAGCTACTGATAACATAATAGCATTGATATTGTCTCCCAAAGGAGGCAACTGTATTGTCATTATGCAATTATCCTAACAGTTTAAACGCAACTCGGATATGAATTGAAATCAATTAATTCAATCTCAGTTCAGACTTCACTGAAGATATTGTACCTAATATTCTACTAACAATGTTATTAAATGGTATTGATATATTATTGAAGAATTTTCTATTAAAGGGATTTACGCGCAGTATATTCCACGCAGGAAAACCGGTCCCGTGATTTTAGGTGTGATTGTTTGTTATGGTTGACAACTATTTTATTCGTTATCACTTGTATAGGTGTACGCGACACCGACCGGAAGAAACCAGCGTTTCCATGTGGAAAAATTGGCTAGTGTGAAAACGCTCTTATAAAACCGTGTTGACCATCCATCTCGAGTATATTCGAGATAAATTATAAAATGACTACATTCTACCTACCAAAACATTATATCTAATTCTTTGTATTTAATATTTCTGGAATTATTTGTCTCCTAAGAATATTCTTTTCCTAGATATTTTAAAGACAAAATAGAAGTAGCACAAACACCGAACAAACTCACCTTTTTGCTTACAAATTGTACAATGCACTTTCCTTGCAATTATTTGAACAACATAATTTATTAACGGTTTCTATTTGGTACAAACATTTGAGTCAAGGGTTGTAAAGTACCGCTACTTTTGCGGTTACAGGCGCTTTGAAACTCTCCAGCGACGAAAATAGGTCACACAACAGTGGTTTTATTTCTTGGAGTTTCTAAAAAATTTAAACACCAGAAAATATTTTCTTTGTGAGAGAAATACGGTTACGGTAAATTGTATATGGCGCTTTAGAACATTCTCTGGGTTACGTATTTCGGGTTTCCAAAGATTCGTCTCTAGTACATTGAAAGGTTTTAAATGGATAGTCAACGAAAATGGATTTCTAGGTTTCAGCACACAATTCTGGTGCCTTTTGCAAAGTGTACCAAAAGGACATCCAATCAAATTACGACACATCGTATTACTCTTAGGCCACACAACTCACCTTCTGGTGACGAATGGTTGCGAAAAATCCAGCCACATGAAATCTGAAGAACATTGAATAAAAGATCTACAAGAAGTAGTTTCAAATGCGTTAAAGAAATTGCTGAAAAATGCCTACATGTGTCCAACGTTGTGAATATGTGCGAATCTCCCCATCTTCGGGAGGTCTTTGTCCAGCAGAGGACGTTTTTAGCCTGTAACGACAACCTACTGTAGTCAGGGTAAAAAGGACTAAAGCCTTTATCGACATCCTCCTAATAGTTTTTATTGCAAAAAAGTTTCTACCGCAGGACGGGCCGGTTAACCCTCGATTGAGTTGATTGTGAAATGGCCCGTATTTTTAGATACGCTTCGAAATAATTATGTAGCTTTTAACATGATTATTGTAATGTTTTGGAGACTTTGAAAAGGTTAAGATAATATTAGAACTTATCAAAAAGATAATTCCGCTAAACGTAAGAAATATTGATAAATGAAGTTTTTCTTCTTACATAAAATGGAATCGAATTCAATCCTTCATTTTCGGAAGTAAGTTCAAAATATTTCATTTTTCAGTCAACACTTTTTGACTCGGTTAATAAAAAAAGCATTTTATAAAACTAGGAAGAATATTTATGTACAGTTAGATTTGAATAACCAAACTAGATTTTCGGAGAATTCATGGTTGTAGGAAAGCCAATAAAAGTACGTAGGATTCACTTTGAACAACAGAACTCGCGCAGATTTTAGATACTATATCTTTGTTTTAGTTTCCAGGCCTTTCGGATGGTACGACTGAAAGTGCTTATTCTATCCTGCGTTTTTTTCAGTACGATGTGAAAATAAATCTATGCTCTGTATAAAGTTGAAAGAAAGCTTTTTTTTATGTACTTTTGAAAGAGAAAACTGAGTGATGATAGCTTTGTGGTGGATTTGGTTTTCGTTTTCAACAGTGTACTGAGAGCCTGAGATCTTTATAATCTAGATACTCCTTCGAAATCCTTATATATAGATCTAGATAATAATTTTCGTTCATTGTTACATAGTGCTTCCATAAATCTTCCTAGAACTATAGATGAATAAAACATAGTCTGTTCTCAAGCAACTGTCGGGAACAGCTGGTCTAAATTACAAATAGTTGAACCTACAATAGTACTGCTGAACGAATCATTATAATCTAGACGTTCCGATTGGCGCCGACATTGCCGACAGTGCCGACATTGCCGACACATTTTCCTGGGTATAACTTTGAAGATCTGCTAGTGAAAGGGTTAGGTCCGAACCTCAATTACTGAGGGTCGAATTTGTGTGAAGTTCCGTGTTAGGGAGACATGTTTGTAATGAGAATTTGTGGAGACGAACGATATATCTATGCGTTATGGGAATTGGAAAGTTTCCATATATATTTATGATAATAAGTTTTGATATTGAGGATTGAACACTTAAAAGACTATCGATCTCGAAATAAAAGTTTGACTTCCCTGTTTATTTTGTACATGTGATTATTTTCTGCACAATAAAGCATTGATACGTTTAGATAACAATCATTAGTAGCCTTCTAATTATATTTGTAAGGTACTTTTACACAGAACGGACCATGAAGCACTCTTCATCGAATAAAATATTCTATGGCGCTGATATTATAGCGTTTGATTACCTATCCTTAAAGAATGCTGGAAAGGTTCTTTATTCCTAACTTATAACTTGCACTCCGATTATATATAAAAACTAGCTTCTGCCAGCGGTTTCATCCATGTCCCGTGGGAACTACGCGCACCCGGATAAAAAGTAAAAAGCCTTCCTCAGTAAATGGGCTATCTAACACCGAAATAATTTTTCAAATCAGACCTAGTTCCTGAGATTAGCGCGTTCAAACAAACAAACTGTTCAGCTTTATAATATTAGTATAGATTTGTCGGTAGGTATATCGATTTACACGTTTACAGGGTTTTTTCTTTCTACGTAAGTAGTAGTAGTACTTAACTATTAGTTAGTCTTATCTCAATCTCTACATTTTTATTATCATTATCTGACCTACAAAAAAATGGAACACACAAAAAATAAACTAAAGCTCTATTGTCACGCGACCCTCAGTTATTTTCAAAAATTCTTCATTCAGGGAATTTGTTGATCGCGTTGTTTCGGCAATACGTTCGCTTCAGTCAGGTCTTATTGCAAAAGTTTACATTGAAGCGGGTACGGGCGTACTGCATAGTATTGTTATCCAAGGAAAAACGGCCGAGGTCTGTCGTCACGCTATTGTTCCAAGTACGGAGCTGTGGGATGGTACAAGTGTTGAGAGGTAAGTTATGATTGATAGTAGACTACATTTTTAGCAATGCTATTATTTTTCGATTTATAATGAAAAAAGATAAAAGTGCTTATTTTCTGGAATGATTGGAATAAGCTCCATTGAAAGTGAATTAAAAAAAAAAACTTAACCTCAAGCATTGTGACTGTATCCAGCACCAATCTGGCTCAACACATGTACAGCAAATAATTACCTGCCTAATTCAAAATGATATATTTTTTTCTTTTTTACGTTTGTAAGTATTTACAATACCTTACCATGTAACGCAAATAATGGTAATCACCCCAAAAGCATAAAAGCAGACTAATGTCACCTTACTTTCATGATACAGTGACCTCGGCAGTGTAATGGCAAAGGCAACATTTCACTCAGAAAAAATAACACTGTCTTGTTTATTTACCTGCAGTTGAAAGCCACTCCTCGTGCTTACATTAGCAATGCATTTTATGCTGCAAAAATCCAAAAAGAAAAGTTTCGCACAGATATATTTAAAATTCAAATATTCCGTCACAAATGTCGCATGAAATGACTCCTGTAAACAAACTTTGATACTCTCGAAATTCGGTGTCGTCCCAATTTTGCATATGTCTGTACTTCGAATAGTAGATTCTAGATGTGGTGTATATTTGTATAAACATTTTCGATTTAAAAGATATCACGCTTATATTATAAAGGAGAAGTTTATGAGTATGTGTCACGAGCTACATAGATTTTGATAATATATGGCAATAAAAATCGTCATACATCATAATTTATATTGAAAGCTATATATTTTTTTACATAAATCAAAGATATAGTAATTAATTAAGCATTTATACAAAATTCTCTCGATCGATTTCATAAGCTTCACCTTTTAATCGCTAATGTTTTCAGCTTGCTCCACACCCCAAGTAACGATATGCAAGTAACTTAAGGAAATGAAAACTATTTGTATATCTATAGGAACACTTTTGTTTAAAACAAAATTCTGGACATTTAAAATGGGTGATAATATAAAGAATCTTTTAAAACTTTTGCCTTACAGTTTAGTAAATATTTCTTATCTGAATTAAAGTGCTAAAAAAATGGTGCTAAAAATCCAGACATTCATCCATCGATTGCTGAAGACTAGAAAACTTATTACACACCAATTCCAAATAAAACCAAGCTGCCATAAATTGCTACCAATTAGTTTGATCATTAGACCTGTATATTTGATCCAATATTAAATTGAAATGGCTTCAGTAACAGTACCTATTTCAATGCAATAATTCTTATTCGATACTCCGTTTGGAAACAAAATTGCAATATTTCCTTGCTTTAAATAATTTCCTTAGTAAACGAGTTTACAAAATGCAAAGCCATTTTTAATATAGTTTAGTTTACGTTATTCAGCCTGACAGGCATGCAATATTCAGGATTGCGATGAAGGCAGCCGTATCTGTGGAATATAAAAATGTTTGACATACCTAATTTCAATATCGGTTAGTTCATAATGATTATGTATGAAAATTATTATAAAATGAATAATTGTTGTTATACAAATATAATTTGTATGTAAACTAAAATAAAATTCTGGAACTATTTTAATAAGAGAAGGTCGTAAAGTTTTTTACCCGGTCTTTTCCATAGGAAACTAAATTCAATATTATTTAATTATTTTCACTGTAAGTGCTTTTAAAGATCTCCGTGAAAAAAAGTNCGGTAGGTATATCGATTTACACGTTTACAGGGTTTTTTCTTTCTACGTAAGTAGTAGTAGTACTTAACTATTAGTTAGTCTTATCTCAATCTCTACATTTTTATTATCATTATCTGACCTACAAAAAAATGGAACACACAAAAAATAAACTAAAGCTCTATTGTCACGCGACCCTCAGTTATTTTCAAAAATTCTTCATTCAGGGAATTTGTTGATCGCGTTGTTTCGGCAATACGTTCGCTTCAGTCAGGTCTTATTGCAAAAGTTTACATTGAAGCGGGTACGGGCGTACTGCATAGTATTGTTATCCAAGGAAAAACGGCCGAGGTCTGTCGTCACGCTATTGTTCCAAGTACGGAGCTGTGGGATGGTACAAGTGTTGAGAGGTAAGTTATGATTGATAGTAGACTACATTTTTAGCAATGCTATTATTTTTCGATTTATAATGAAAAAAGATAAAAGTGCTTATTTTCTGGAATGATTGGAATAAGCTCCATTGAAAGTGAATTAAAAAAAAAAACTTAACCTCAAGCATTGTGACTGTATCCAGCACCAATCTGGCTCAACACATGTACAGCAAATAATTACCTGCCTAATTCAAAATGATATATTTTTTTCTTTTTTACGTTTGTAAGTATTTACAATACCTTACCATGTAACGCAAATAATGGTAATCACCCCAAAAGCATAAAAGCAGACTAATGTCACCTTACTTTCATGATACAGTGACCTCGGCAGTGTAATGGCAAAGGCAACATTTCACTCAGAAAAAATAACACTGTCTTGTTTATTTACCTGCAGTTGAAAGCCACTCCTCGTGCTTACATTAGCAATGCATTTTATGCTGCAAAAATCCAAAAAGAAAAGTTTCGCACAGATATATTTAAAATTCAAATATTCCGTCACAAATGTCGCATGAAATGACTCCTGTAAACAAACTTTGATACTCTCGAAATTCGGTGTCGTCCCAATTTTGCATATGTCTGTACTTCGAATAGTAGATTCTAGATGTGGTGTATATTTGTATAAACATTTTCGATTTAAAAGATATCACGCTTATATTATAAAGGAGAAGTTTATGAGTATGTGTCACGAGCTACATAGATTTTGATAATATATGGCAATAAAAATCGTCATACATCATAATTTATATTGAAAGCTATATATTTTTTTACATAAATCAAAGATATAGTAATTAATTAAGCATTTATACAAAATTCTCTCGATCGATTTCATAAGCTTCACCTTTTAATCGCTAATGTTTTCAGCTTGCTCCACACCCCAAGTAACGATATGCAAGTAACTTAAGGAAATGAAAACTATTTGTATATCTATAGGAACACTTTTGTTTAAAACAAAATTCTGGACATTTAAAATGGGTGATAATATAAAGAATCTTTTAAAACTTTTGCCTTACAGTTTAGTAAATATTTCTTATCTGAATTAAAGTGCTAAAAAAATGGTGCTAAAAATCCAGACATTCATCCATCGATTGCTGAAGACTAGAAAACTTATTACACACCAATTCCAAATAAAACCAAGCTGCCATAAATTGCTACCAATTAGTTTGATCATTAGACCTGTATATTTGATCCAATATTAAATTGAAATGGCTTCAGTAACAGTACCTATTTCAATGCAATAATTCTTATTCGATACTCCGTTTGGAAACAAAATTGCAATATTTCCTTGCTTTAAATAATTTCCTTAGTAAACGAGTTTACAAAATGCAAAGCCATTTTTAATATAGTTTAGTTTACGTTATTCAGCCTGACAGGCATGCAATATTCAGGATTGCGATGAAGGCAGCCGTATCTGTGGAATATAAAAATGTTTGACATACCTAATTTCAATATCGGTTAGTTCATAATGATTATGTATGAAAATTATTATAAAATGAATAATTGTTGTTATACAAATATAATTTGTATGTAAACTAAAATAAAATTCTGGAACTATTTTAATAAGAGAAGGTCGTAAAGTTTTTTACCCGGTCTTTTCCATAGGAAACTAAATTCAATATTATTTAATTATTTTCACTGTAAGTGCTTTTAAAGATCTCCGTGAAAAAAAGTATTTGCAATGAAAGCTTTAAAACAGTGTAATATGAAATAGTGATTCTAAGTAAATCCACGTTAGTTAATTGATACAGAATTTAAATAAAACATTTTACGGCGGATTATTTCATTTATACTGCCCGTTTGCAGAACATCACGTAGGTATTGGTTTCAAACAAATTGTGTAACAGAATAACTGTGAAAAATCACATTGGTTTGCCCGGTCGTTAACAACATGACTATGAAATACTTTATAAAAAAACTTTGTGCTAGCTACATACTCCCACATACCATTTCCTCGATATTCCCTTTGCGATTACTATATTTATATTGTTTAAATAATCATTAAAACCAGTCCCTGAGTTATGTATTAATACTGATATATGACACCATGGCCACAACCAAAAAACATGCTCGAATCGTCTTCAAACATTTCAATTTAAAATTAGCGATTTGTCTCTTAAAATATTCAAACAAAATTGTTTGAATATATTGTTATTCATGAAATTCCATTGAATAGGCAGTTACAGCAAAATCGAGAGCTATCTAGTTGACCCACTGATTTCTTTGCACATAAATGGCAGCTACGTGACAGTGCATAGAAATTAGGCTGGCATTTGAATGTAAAATAAAATGTATGAATTTATTTTATGGAAGTACTACCGCGTGCTTCGTGTGTTTTAGTAGGTATTAAAAAAAACATGTTAAAGATATATTTTTTTACATTATCTCATTCAAAGAGATAAGAGAAAAGCTCGTGGCTAAGTCAAAGCCGCGCGGACCGATCGATCATAAGGTTAAGCAACGCTTGGCGCGGTCGGTCCATGGATGGGTGATCTTTTCATAACGAGTTCTTCCGTGACGATAAACAGTGGGCTGTCATTTGAACATCTTTGGCAGTCATTACGGGTCGTCAAAGCAGAAAGTCTCAACCAGTCCTTACCAAGGGGTGCCAGGTTGCCCAGGTAACTGGATTGTGGAGGTCAGATAGGCAGTCGCTTCATGTAAAACACTGGTTCTCAGCTGCATCCGGTTAGACTGGAAACCGACCCCAAAAAAAGTTGGGGATAGGCTAGGCAGATGATGATGATCTTGTGCATTCAAAGTTAGTTGAATTAAAAAGATAACATGATCTGAATGAGTTAAACAAGTTTAAAACTAGATCTGACGAGTCTTTGATTAAAAGCAATTTCTGTTTAAAATATAATTCAAATAGTTTTATTAGTTTTTGTACAAACTGACACCACAGAACCAATAATTCAAGAAGAACAGGTATGCATAATCATACCTACTGGTTTTACCGAAAAAAAAAATAACGTTGTATGTTTGGTTGGCAACAAAGTCCACCATAATAATCTTCTCAACATGATCAAGCATGACAGTACATTTTTCTCATACTTTTGTCAAAGCCTTCATTTTTGTTCAAAGTTAATTTCCTGTGAAATAAATCCTCCATTCTGGCCGACCTATTTTCAAATAATTATTCGGAATTGAAAGGCCATCAAGATATTGTCTCGATGCTTCTCGATTGTTTTTACGATTATTATTCGATGTGTATCGATTGGAAAATTGATAATGAAACTCTTTGACTTCATTATTTGTTACAAATTGCTTGTTATTGTTTTCTTATTTGATGAGTCAACGTTGGAGTATCAATTGCATATTGAACAGAAGACTTGCTCTAGAGTAAATAAATTGCTAATTGTTATTCTCTTGCTGGATGTTTTTGGGGTTATTGGAGGCAAAAATGTATAATACGAAATTATTGTGTTTTTGTGTACTGGTTTAATGATATTTTATTATAACAATATTTTAACACTTTCCCTGCACATAAATCACGTGTGGTACACACAAATTGTTCAACTATTGTGTCTACGTTGTGGACAGTGAATGGGTTAATGTCAAGGTTTATTGAATTTGCATAAGAAATACTCTTTAATCTTTGTGCATTTTTGATATTATTTTTTTGTAGAGTTTCTTTATAAATACAATTTGCATTTTTAAAGCCTTATATTACCAACAGAGAAAATCCAAATATAAATTAACAACTACAAACTAATCAACATTCACCATAAGCCTACGCCTACAAATGAATTTTTCACCACCAAACCAAACACCCGATTCATGCAAAAGGTTCCACGCCACGTTATCTCCCTTAAGCTGTTATATCTACATTGTAGGGTGTATTATAGCAAGCAAATTGAAACCTCTAAGCGACTGAATCCCATAGCCCGCTCTAATCTGCTAAATAATAGCGTTTGAAACAATAAACCGAGATTTGGGTTGTCATTTTGCTGAAATAGCGCGCGATGTTCCTTCGGAGGTAAATGATTTGGATAACTGGGTGTTTCGCGTGGGTTTGCCCGTGTTTTGAGAGTGAGTATAATATATTTGTAAGTGTAGGTACTTGCACATTGAGTATCCTACTAATATTAGAAATGCAAAAGTTTGTATGTTTATTTGTTACTCGTTTACGCAAAAACTGCTGATTTGATTTCGATGGAATTTGGCAGTATAAAGCTTAAATAACAGAATAAAATATAAGCTTAATTTTATCCAGCTACGGGAAGTAAATCCCTCAAGAAGCGGGTGAAACCGCTGGTGGAAGCTAGTAGCTCATATACCTCGAAATAACTATTTAATTCTGGTATATAACCTGTATAACAGCCACAGATTCATCAAAATATATCCAGTAGTTTTGCATGAGACAGTAACAATCATACGTAGGTACATCCATTCTGACAAGCTTTCACATTTATATTATTTGTAGGATACTAATATTAAAAAAATACATGAACGAACATAATGTATTTCAATCCATTGAAGCTACATAAACAAACGAAAGTCAACAATTCTTGTCGTGGTAGTAGGTATTTATCTAATAGTACAGAACTACATCGAAATGGTCACGTTTGTCGACTATGCTTATGTATGTCACAACTGTAAATAAAGCCAAGTGGACTTCAAATATCTTCCTATTTGTTGTTTTTGTCATGTCTTGCAAGTAAATTGAAATACTACATACCACCAGTTCTAGTTTGTATTATAGTAGCGTTAATCTCGAATGAGGAAGAGCTCGTGGCTAAGTCAAAGCCGCGCGGATCGATCGATCATAAGGTTAAGCAACGCTTGGCGCGGTCGGTCCGTGGATGGGTGTCATAACGAGTTCTTCCGTGTTTCGGAAGGCACATAAACAGTGGGTCCCGGCTGTCATTTGAACATCTTTGGCAGTCGTACGGTAGTCAGAAGCCAGAAAGTCTGACAACCAGTCTTACCAAGGGGTGCCAGGTTGCCCAGGTAACTGGTGTGGAGGTCAGACAGCTCCATGTAAAACACTGGTTCTCAGCTGCATCCGGTTAGACTGGAAGCCGACCCCAACATAGTTGGGAAAAGGCTAGGCAGATGATTATAGTAGCGTTAATAATCTAGGAGTAAGTAATTATTGTTTTAGTCCACAAGTGACCGTTGCGGATAAGTAAAATTCACGTAGACGATTGGTGTCCACGGCGGCTGTTCTCATATTATAATAGCTGCATAGGACATTTCGGCCTGACCCGGGAGTCAAATCCGAGATTTATTAAACCAATGATTTTAAAAACGTTATACTTTAAGTATCTACTGAAGTCGAAGGAAGTAAAACATTGGAATAAAAATGTATTTCGTGCTGTATGTCCCAATTCTAACATACAGCGAGGATATTCATGTACTGATGAAAGGATCCCTTGAGGACACTCCTTCAATATAGAAATTGGGAATGTAGCTGTGAATTCCAACAGAATGTGTGAATGTACTATCTTTAGATTTTCGGGTACAGATAGATGGAACTGCCCAGTTAGCTCCCTGGGGTTCTTTGCGAAATCACCATCGGTGTAGTTGAGTTTTCTAGAAAATTCGTATTTCTCATTTAAGATGATGCCGAATCTAACATGACTGGGTATAGATGTGAGCGTTTAGAGAACTTGAAATGTGTAAAATTCCGTGAAATTTGCAATTTTTTACGATGTTTGTTTTTGTGTTACGATGTCATGCTTAAACTTGAAGTTATGCAAATAATAAAGCAATATTTACTGTGCAATCGAAATATTGAATGTAAGCAAATCATATATAACATTTTTATCATATTTATATAGGGTGACTGGTAATTAGTGACCGATACTTGAACACGTGATTCTACCCATGATTACAAACAACTTTCCCAAAGAATATTTTTTTTTTTACTCACTAGTTTAGTCACAATAGCTGTTTGAAACTGTAAATTAGCAGTCGCGCCTTCTCCCGATGAGCTATTACGGTAATTTTGTTAATACTCTTTGTATTCTATTGGCCACTAACAATCTGTCACGTTTTTAGATTAATAATCATTCTCATCTGTCATTGCAAATTAACAGGGAAAAGCGAAAATTTTTATTTTTCGTCTCCTTCAGGATTAATTTTACAAAACTTATTTTAAAAATAACAGTCACGCCGTAAAATCCATCGGATGCCATTTATTAGTTTTTTTTTTGACATCCGCCGGCACTGTGCCGTACAACTACTCCGCGAGTGAGGACAGCGATATGGTGATGTGCTATTATTCAAAATGGGGCAATGGGCAATCGTAGTGGGCTAGTGAACACTTTAGATGAACTTAAAACCAGGATCGAAAACAGTTTCGAGATAGTGAAAAGTGACACTTTCATTACGCGTGTGCAGGTTAAAGTGATTTTGCTATTGTGACTAAACTAGTGAGTAAAAAAAAAAGTTTATTTGGGAAAGTTGTTTGTAATCATGGGTAGAATCACGTGTTCAAGTATCGGTCACTAATTACCAGTCACCCTATATATATCTAAAGATTGATTTTTCTTAATGACTAGACACTGTCACGACCAGAACCTAGCCCACAACATAAAAACTAACCCTAACCCCTTTACTGCTACAAAAACATGTAAAACCACTCCAAATATTGACCCAAGCGTCAACCTGTCATCGCGTGGACTCCACGCGTTATAATGGGGGTCATAACGCTCTTCATAACCTCTCCACTAACTATTGTGTTCGCGTTAACTAAAGTTTACCCTGCCCCCAATATGGCGGACTTAAATATTAAAGCTGTATAAAGTCATTAAGCGGGAATCGATTAATTTTGCCGGTGAATGATGATAGTGTGGTTAATTGGATGCCATGTTGAAGGATACGTGCCATTTTTGGTGGGTTTAAGTATTAATAATTAATTTATTGCTCTATTGATAGGCCACTTTGCAAACTAAAAGGACAATCAAGTGCTTATTGTATAATAATTTATGAGGCCTTCTTAAGAACCTGAGGACCCGACTATTTGATGATCGGATGGTGTTCAAATAAAATAATGTAAATTAACTAATTCCAAACTCAAAACAATAGACAAGTTACAAGTGGATATGTCCGGATAACACTTACTAAAAGTGAGGATACGCTTTTTTTTTGTAGCCTTTTTATCGTCTCACTGCAGATACGCTTAAAAATATTTTTACTTTTAAGTAATAAGTACCTACAACTGTTTACTACAATTTATTTTACTATTACAAAATCTAGAAGCTTTCCATTTAAGTTTATAGGTCAGAAGAATCTCGCTGCTGTAATAACAAGTTTTAAACTTGCAAGCAAAACAAACGTGACATTTAATTACAAACAGTTTGAACTGAACTGACATTTCACTGAATATCTGCGGTTAAAAATATACAATTTGTAGAAAAAGATTAAAAGATATAATTGAAAAGTGGAATAACTAACTTAAAACTGCTTTGAAAAATACGAGTTTTTGTAGGGAAGTAGTGATTTGTAGATATCTATAAGGCGCAGGACCGACATTAAGGCCTAACCTCTCTCCGGCCGTGTCAGATTGCCGTCCCATCGGGTTATGAGAGTGAGGGAATAGGGAGTACACCTGTATCTGCGCAAATGCTTGTGCACTATAATATGTCCAGCGCAGGTGGCTGATCTCCTTATATGATAACAGCCGCCGTGGCCGACAATCGGCTAGGACTATTATTATTATAGATAGGTATCTATAATTTAATATTTTTAGTTACTGAGTAGGTAGACGATAGCACATCAAGTTACCATAATCTGTCAAAGTTCTTCAATGGTTTTTCAACCTTATCAAGTTATCGCAATAGTGAAAGGTTGATATTCGATTGGTAAAATTTTACAGATTCGTGTAGGATCCGGCTGTCGTCTGTACCTACACTATTCAAGCTGGGATTGCTTGAAAAAATAATTTGATTATACATATTTGCCTACTTTATATGTATTATACATAAAGGTTGAAAGAAAACTCGGAAGCCGTTCCTGAAATGATTTACTTATTTCGCTACGTTTTTACTTGTAATCACTGAACTAGAAACTAGGGTCCGATATATTTGTGTAGGCTGACAGTGAAGTGGGTTAGTGAAAGAAGTGCTGGAAACCATGTTTTTCTGGATTTTTGTGTACAACCCTAGTTGGGATAATCTTACAAAAATTACGTAAATTATTTTTTTGAGTTTTTAATATTTCTTTAGATTTTCTTGTTCTGTAAAAAGAGTGGGTGGTTATGGATACACACTGCTTGTTTTATTCAACATTATAATTTTGCTTGCAAAGTAAAAATTATTTCGTATTTGAAAATACTTGTTGCTTTCAGATGGTGGCAATCTAAGACATCTATCTAAGCAGCTAAGCAAGGAAATGTTACGCAATATTTTTTCCATTACCGAATAATCTTAGGTGAGATAATTATAGGAACGAAGTGAAAGCAAACACCGAAAACTTACACAATATTGAAGTTAAAGCGACAACGTTTACTCAACAAATATTACACTTTCATGAATTCCCAAACACGGTATTCCGGTGAACATGCAAATATTGGATGGCAAGTATCGGGGTTCGATGCAAACTAGATTTTGTTGTATTTGCCACGCCGGCCGAATGTTTGCGCGGGGAAATTCGCGCGGCAAACACGACAATAGGCTTGTTGCCTAAATTTCAATAGTGAGTTACTAATAAACCTTGATGCCTATTTTATACAAAGGAACGATTATTTTTGAAAAATAATGCTCATTTACATGAATTATTTTGAATTTTAATAAATGTTTGACATTAGCCTTCAAAAACGCTCATGACTGTCATGGCGGCTTGCGTGACGTCACGCCGTGCAAAACACAGCTGTTTTAGTATGCAAATTGTGGAGTTATTTTAATTAAAGATGGATCTATCGTATTACAAGTACTGTATAGTGCCCCAATGTACAAGTACAATTATAAAAACGCCAGAAAAAATATTTATTTAAGTGCCAAACAATCAGCAGATACGAAAATGTGGCTGACACTCGCGAGAAGAAATGATACCCATTGTTTATCATAGCCAGTTTGCCAGTTTGCGAATTCACATTGAAAGGATAATTCGGCGTACCTATACGTGAATTTTATATGCTTAAACCACATGCATGTGTAAATCTAAAGTTCGTAAAAATACTCGACGATTTTATAACTATAGCATGTGCTTTAATTAATCTTCAAGATTCTTTAGTGAAATAAAACAAATATAAATTTTAAAATGTTTTTTTTTTATTTAAAATCCATCTTCACATTTAAATGATTTGATGACTTCATCTTTTTCATTAAGAATCACTGTGCATCTATATAATTTTGCATGAACTTTATGTTCTGGACATATTTTGCACTTTACAGTACAAAATTTACCGTCACGCTTAACTTGAACATAGCTTATAGCATCTTCTCCATCTCTTGAGGACCTGAAATTAAATATTATAATTG
>NWSH02000525.1:9802726-9815851 GCA_002382865.2 Heliothis virescens | reverse complement strand
ATGTTTAAATTATATTTTTAATACATTAAAATATATCTTTTGTTTATGTAAGTACCGAATAAAATATAATGTAGGTATGGTGTACCGTATACTCTTTACACTAAATTATAGAGCTTGTTTTTCCCTTTTTAGTTTGTGGTTATTTTTTGCAGTCGGGTTTTTTGTTTTTTTATTTACGATTATATTCCAGGTCTTGTTTGATTTGTCACGTGCCATGTACGTAAAACAATGTATTTGCAGTAATTTGTACCAATAGCGTTTTGTTAATTTTAGTCGAAGAACTATTTAAAACAATTATTCCTGTCTTGTGAAATTAAGACGTTCAGGAATAATTACATTAAAACATAGTGGGATGGTAGCTGACAATTGAGATATTGAAAAGTTTGAGAATTGTTGGATGCTAGCTTTTTCACTGAAAATTACGCTGTAAGGGACAAAATCATTATTAAAGTAGATCTTTCTTACTTCAATAATAAAGCGGATATTGATTTCATTATGAAAAATTTCAGAAGTGAGACCGTTGTGTATTTGCCGAAGTGTCATTTTGGTTTCATTTAGCATAAATTGATATATCAAACGTGGATTAATCAATTACTTTCATTTTACTTTTAGTTAAGCCAGAAAAAATTAAGCTTAAACAACAGGCGACTCTATTTGTACAGTACAATCCAAACTTTATGACGGCCCGAAACAATGCATGATTTGATGCCCAGTAGGAAATAGGGGCACAGCCACCTATGCCCGGAAGGTAGTTATACTAATCACCATTACATCACTATAACTACTGCACAAACATACAAATTAGTGAGTCACAGATATTCACAAGACAACAACACAATACAGCAAGAACAATTAATTAAAGTTACACTCTAGTTGTGAACTGTAAGCGGCTTTCTTGCCGGAACATTGTCATCGCCTCACAAGTGTCCTACCAGCTTAAATTGAAATACTGGTGCTATAAACCAGCTTTACGTCTAGCTCTCAGCAAAGAATATTTATCATGACGTAGTTTAAACTTGGCTTTATGGTATGTCTTGCTTTCGCAAGTAGGAAAAGAACGTAAGAGAGACTTCAATTTTAATAACGAGTGTATATATAGCGGTGATGAAAATCCGTTGATGGTAATGCAAAATATATTTCATGTCTGTGGGTCGAAAAATCTATAATATAAAAGCACTCTATTTTTCTGACCATCGAACTAAGTACGCCTGAACGGTTGGACCGATCACAAGATAAAAAAAAAGTTTCCCCGCACGCGGGTAAAACCGCGGAGAACAGATAGTACATTATCATTTTAAGATTTTTAATTGCATTTGTCATTATTTTCCTTTATAAGCAAAAATAAAAGTCGAAACCTTTCGAGGTCCGTAAAAATACAACATTGCTATGCGAAGGCATAAAGCTCACAGAACAGCACTATACGAGTACAGTCGGCAACAAAAACATAAAATCTTATTGTGCTATGTCCGTCCTTCGTATTAAATATTACTATGGGAGCGTCGGCAACATCTTCAACCCGTCAGTGGCAGTCGTTACATGCTTTGAATAAAACATTACAGGCGCATGCTTCAGAATGGTCGCGCTCATAGTTCGTATTAGGCCTACGTTCACAGACAACTTAAACGAGCATTTTAATAAACAACTGTTTAGTATGAATTTTCAAGATTTTTGGCAAGTTTCTTTAAGCTATCCTTATATTTTAGTCCGTAGGTATATCAACTTCGTGAAAATTTTCCTAACCTACCTGGTTATTTTTTTTGTGTTATTATAGGCATAGCTGAAGATTTTGAAAATTTTAACCGCTTCGCAGTTCTCATTCAAAAATATGTAAAAACCATTGAATGAATAATTTTGAATTTTTGAAAGTTGCAGTTAATTCTCTTAACATTTTTCATAATAAAGCATTGTCACACTGTTGTTGTAAAATAAAATGTAACAATATGCCACTGTTTCACAACGATTCAGTGTTTTATGTACGTTTTTTATTATGTCTAGACCAGATTGCGACATGCGTGAAGTTTCAGGACCATAATATTGATACAAAATTGAAGAAGAGAACAAATAACAACATATTTACTTAGTGAGACATATTACACACATACAAATTTACATAGACCGAGCCGCATATTTGTAAACCCTCATTTTAATAACCTATTTAGAAATATTTCACAAGGTTTCTGGCTAGCACGTAAAAGTTTATACCTGAATAGCAAAGTCTAATCGTGTTTCCAGTACTTTCCAGTTATATTTCATCAAAAGTAAAGAAATAAAAAGAAGGTTCCCGAAATCCATCTAAAAAACCCACGTCAACCGCTTTATTCAATTCGAGTTGGACAAATCCGTTAAAAACCAAGTCTATTACACCATATTTCAAGCCTTTACCGATAATCTCTATATAACATTATTCACAATTCTCCATTTATAAGCATTCGTACTAAAATATATTCCGGTTTGAAAATGGTAGTCCACGAAAGGCGACCGTCATTATTTTGCGGTGTAATAAAAATGCCATCGGGGATGCTCGATATTTTTTATAATGCCGTATAGGGTGGCCTTGTTTTACCTGTGGCTTCGAGTATGTAGGTTACAGAGGTTGAATTCGGTGCGATTGTGGTTGAAGTGGAACAACATATAGATACATACGTGATATTTTATGGTTGTCTCTTTTATATTTTCTGTAAAAGGATGCTAGCATTATTATACAGATTTTACTTAAGGTATTTTCTAAAGTAGAAGTATATTTCTTTGATTTCATGCAGCTTTTATGTTGTCACATACTTTATGAAACCATTGATTTGACAAGCAACATGTCCTCAGCTGCATCGGTGCGCTGCAGCTGCAGCTGTGCGGTTAGAATGGAAGCCGACCTCATCATAATTGGGAAAATGCTAGGCAAATGATGACCTAATTATATCTCAGTCATGCACACATATTCCTTGTTTTCTAGTCCAATCTTCAAAGGTACGAAGTAAGAACTCTGTTGTATTATCTAATCATTGTCGTCGCGGTTCGTGACTTTCCACTGAACGCAAAACTGGTAGATGGAATAACAGAAATTGTTGGGAGTTTCATGGTATATTTGTAGCCGGTCTAGGCAATACGTCTTTTTGCTCTCTTTTAGGATATCGTGACGTATCGTTGTTGGTACAAAGATTGTTAGTTTATTTTATTTGGTTGTGTTGCAAGTTAAATTAGTTTGTCGGTAGATTGCTTGGAATAAGTAAGTTATGAGATAGTAATTGACCGTTTTGTTGATGCTCGAAAGTTTATTTTAAACAGTTGTTGTATACAAATAAAGAATTAGTGCTTAAAAAATCTGAGTTATCTAGCCTAGAACTTAGAGATGCTCCTCTCTAAGTTGATACTGAAGTATTCCACACTGCTCCTTCTCCGCTGTCATTATTAATCAATCACACTTTGTTTCAAATGCCTCTAAAACGTCCTTTACTTTCATCGTTAAAGCCATAAAATAATAGCACATTAATCTATCGCCTCTCTGATGAGAAGACAACAAATACCAATGATTCATCGTCTGCCCTTTACAGCCCTTTGAAGTGAACTGTATGTCACTGATGTGACCTCTTGCCTCTCAAATGACGTTCACGACCCACGCACAAAAGTATTCAATTTCAATACCGTTTGTAAACTTAATCGATGTGTACTTAAATATTTATTCGATTAAAAAATGTAAATTGTTATTCGTTTCACAGACGGTAAAGTGAGTAGTGTTTGAGGATCACAAAAAGGTGCTTTCGGTTTTTGTATTTTTATAGTCAAATGTTAAACTTAAAGTTGACGAAACTTGAGAAGGTCACAAGCATTATCTTGTTTTTAATTTTTTTTTTTTTTCATCTTGTTACACAGTATTATAAACTAGGTATTAGCATATTTTTCCTACGTTAATTGAAGCTTGTACTAGAGCGACCCTTTGTTAGGTATTTAACTCTCGCTCCTTCTTCTCTATTGCTAAACCACGAACCAATTTTCTCCTAAAAAATAAAATGTGGTAAACGTTTACTCCTAAAGCATCAGAAACTTCCTCCATAAACTTGTAAGCAGAAACAATAAATGCTAATTTTGTAACATAAAACAACTTCGTTCATCGCTCGTCAAACAGCGTAGATATGAGAAGTTTCTTCTCAAATGTATAAGTTTTGTACGTGTTGTTTAAATTGGCGGAGGAAATTATGAGATAGCGGCTGCTTGCATCTGGAAAAGATTCTTTTGGATACCATCTTTATAAAATTGTAGGAATCACATAAATTTAAATCCAAAGCCAAAATAGTAACTGAAATCTGACAACAGAGTAGTACTAATCATTTAATGGTGGTACTACACTGTAAATGCTGTGTGTCACGATCACGACTTTTCACTTCGCAATTTTCTATCAGGGCGAATATAAAGAGTTAAAATAAAATTTGGTATAAGTAGTATAACATTCATCATAATAAGCCCCTATAGGTATACTAAAATATTTACCGAAATGCACTTAAAACACGTCAAACCAGCTTAACTATGAACCCTAGAGTGTTGTCAGATTACCAACGTTGCAGGATAAAAACTCTAGAGAGAGGTAATGCGTTTTTTATAAAAATCCTTCCCACTTTCGAGGCGAGTCTACTACTTACCTTTCAAATAAAAAAAGGCAACGGGAAAAAATATACAGGCCAACGAGTTACTAAAGAGTTTATAGGACGCGGGTGCGTTGTTAGTAAACAGTGCGAAAAATAATATTTTATCAACATCACTTGTGGACGGGCTCGCGACAAGATGGCCGATTTAGGAGATAACCCTTCCCTGTAGTAAGATGTTTACACGGCTTAGGGTTGCGATAGTTTTTTGTCAGCGTCTTTGTGAATGTTTTATTTTTGTAGGTACTTGAAATGGTAACTTTGATCTGATAAAGTATTAAAATCACTACGTTCAGATACAGGCTTACGTATATGCATGCATGAATGATAGAATTGTTGCCATTTTCATTTAGTTTTTTGCACCTCAAATACTTTAACTGAGAAAAAAACACTTCAAGTAAATTATTTCAAATATTAACAAAATTCTGATTTCGATTTTTTCACTCCAAAGACATAAAAGAGTGGCGACAGTCACCACATGGAGCCGTAATTAGTTTAAGTACAGACGACAGCACTTTAAGTTACCACAATCTGTCAAATTTCAGCAATCGATTTTCAACCTTATCATAATGGAGGTAGGTAGATGTTCGGTTGGTAAAATTTGACAGATTCGTATACGTTGACCTGCTGTCGTCTGTACCTACTGAAATTTATAAAACGTCCGTAGTCAGATATTTCTCATTTCGTTTTGACACAGCTGTGTCCTGATTGTTCCGATTCAAAATGTCACTACGTCACTACATACAGGATCAACAAGCGTGAAGTGACGGTTAATTGGACGCGAAATATCCGTTTTTCGAAATCCAATTAATGTATGCAGTTCGATACCCAACGTTGTTACATCGATACCATGCGATTCATCGATGTATCGATGTATCGAGTTCTGGTTTTAATTAAACAACAGATACAGGAATTTGAAGATCGAATATTCAAGAAACAATATATGCCTTGCTATGGAATATTTGAGTTAAAGTAGGTTACAAGTTTCCAAGTGTAGGGCTATCATATTGACTTATAAATTTAAAGCACTCGGCTATGTACAAACGCCATACGTTAAATAAATCATATTGATATTTTGTTTTGAACTAAATATGAGGCGTTCATAGTTTAAGAGATGTTTCACACTTGGAAACTGCTGTGACTGTCATTTTGAAATATAGTTTTTGTTAAAGTCAAGTACTGGTGGTGTTAAATTTATTTGAAAATTAAGAAACGCGGAGGGAAAACATATAAGTTATGACCTTACGTCATTATTATTCTAATCTATTTTTTTCTGGGATTCAACCGCATCCTGAGGGAATTACTTTTCTTACCAGATAAAAAATATAGCCTATGATATAGAATGTGTTAATATTACCTACACATTTTGGGCGAAATAAAAATCTTTATTCTGAAGTATAGATAGATACCTAAGTAATTTATTTGTCCAGCTCCTTTTCCTCTAACTTATAGAGTTAAATTAACTGTTGTTATTTTATATTTTCATTCCCAAATAATGTGAATACACCAATTGCATTGAACGGGTTAATACCGCTAGTACCCAATAAACATTTCACGCGCCACTGAGTACGCGGTTCATCAATAACATTTATTGTTAACCAGGGCTGCATTTTCGTGCATACCCATTATATTTGTTAGTACCGACGCCACCACTTCAACTTGCCACAATCTGTAAAATATCTTTAATAGATTTTCAACATAATCACAATAGCAGAAGGTTAATGCTCGATTGGAAAAATTTGATAGATTCGAATAGGTTGACCTGCTGTCGTCTGTACAACCGTTTTAGACTAAAGCACTGTGTGTAGCAAAACATTGCTTGGTTCAATGTTTGTACAGACAACGGCAGGTCAACGTATACTAATCTGTCAAATTTTACCAATCGAACATCTACCTTCCACTATTGTGATAAGGTTGAAAATCTATTGCAGAAATTTGACAGATTGTGGTAACTTGATGTGCTGTTGTCTGTACATAAAACATGGCTAACCATGAGCGCAAAAGTCAACGTATCAAGATTTTAATTATTAAAAAGTTACATACTTGCATAATCTGTACTAATATTATAAGGCTGAAGAGTTTGTTTGTTTGTTTGAACGCGCTAATCTCAGGAACTACTGGTCCGATTTGAAAAATTATTTCAATGTTAGATAGCTCATTTATCGAGGAAGGCTATAGGCTACTTTTAATTCGGGTGCGCCAAGTAGTTCCCACAGGACGCGGGTGAAACCGCTGGCATAAGATAGTATTTTATACATTTTGACTACATGTTTTTACGCTGTCACGATACACATCACCTGACCAGCCGTTTCCTAGCTAGATTGGGATTGACTACCAGTCTAACTGGACGCAGATGAGTACCAGTGTTTTGCATGGAGTGACTGTCTAACCTGCTCAACCCGGGCAACCCGATACCGCTTGGTAAGGCAGGTAGTCAGAATTTTTGGCTTCTGACGTATGGACTACCAAATCATCTTTGGCGCAGAACAATTTCACTCAAGCATAATCACACTATTATTAAAATTTATATTTTTCCTTCCGCAGGTAAGCTACACAGAACGTGATCAGAAGTTATTTAATATTCAAGTAAGTTAGACGGCCCACATTGTAAGGTTAGTTAGTATTTTTTAGTTACCTAAGTATTTGTCACATACATAAATCCTCCATTTGGGTTACGAAATGGCTCACACGAGGAATATCACAAAATTTATGCATCACAGCAGATGGTACGGTTTCCAATAGTCAGGTGTTTACGCTTGGAAAATTATCAACATGAATTTTCCGCATTATTATCATCTATTATTGTTTTCATTACAAAGTCACGTGAAAGGGTATTTTAATTAAATATGAGGTTTATCAAATCTAGAAAGTATTAAAAGGCACTAATATTATTGAACACTAGCTTCCGCCCGCAACTTCGTCCGCGTGGAATAGTTACTTAAGGCTAACGCTGACTTTAACTTGTGACTTAGTTTATGCGTATAGGTGAGTAGGTAGCGGGTAAATCGGACTAGTAGTTCTTGAGATTAACGCGTTCAACCAAACAAACAAACTTCGGCTTTATAATATTAGTATAGATTTACAGATCACTCATTTTTGGTTCTATTCGACCTTCGCCCACCAAATGTCACGTAACCGGAATTATCTATTTTTATCTGCGTGCGTCACGTTTATCGCAGCTCACTTCATTGATATGATTGTTCATGTTGTATATAGTTATATCCACAAATTTACTAACACCAGTACAAAACATTATCTGTTCGGTGAATAGTCACGATGAGTTTTCAAAATAAAGTGGTTCTTGTGACTGGCAGCAGCTCTGGTATTGGAGCTGCCATCGCCATTAAATTCGCAGAAGAAGGCGCTAAGGTCGCTATAGTTGGAAGAAACCAGGAGAAACTGAACAACGTCGCTAAGAAATGTGGCAAACCTTTAGTGCTCGTTGCTGACGTTACTAAAGAAGAAGATGCTAAAAGAATCGTTGATGAAACTGTGAAAGTGTTTGGCAAACTGGATGTTTTGGTAAACAATGCCGGCATCGGAGGATCGAGCAGTATTAAAGCTGATAATGCCATAGAAACCTTTGATAAAGTAATGAACACAAATCTACGTGCACCAGTTTACTTAACTCATCTAGCTGTTCCGCACCTTGTAAAAACAAAAGGTAATATTATTAACATATCGAGTGTAGCAGCCATGAAAATACTCTCAGCGGATCTTTTTGCATACTCCACGTCGAAGGCTGCTTTAGATCATTTCAGTAGGGCTGTGGCACTTGAACTGGCACCAAGCGGTGTTCGCGTGAATACTGTTAATCCTGGACCCGTGAAAACTGATATTATTGAAAATATGGGTGCATCAGAGAAAGCACAAGAAGCTGCATATAAACACATGGAAGACATGACAGCACTGAAAAGAGTATCTGATCCTGAAGAGATAGGCGATCTTGTTTTGTTTCTGGCTAGTGATAAGGCTAAAGCAATAACTGGTTCGTCATATGTTAGTGATAATGGGATGTTATTGTAAGCAATAGATTTAACTACAATTGTATTCATGTTTAACAAGTATTTTTAAATGGTACAATTTAACAGTGAATCATTTTTGGTCATCTAGTGAAATAGTATGAAGGTTTCATTTACTTTTCGTTCAATTTTCTTTATGTTTATGTTTTCACTGTCCTAAATAAATATTATTATGTCAAATGATATGTGTTTTTAAATTTTGGTAATAAAATAGAAATAAATTATTATTGAATAAATTTTCATAGGCTGCCTCTACTTCTTATACACTAACTTATGCCAGCGGTTTCACCCACTTCTCGAGAGAACTACTTCCCACACCCGGATTAAAAGTAGCTTATATGTTATTCTGATACATAAGCTATACTGCTGCCAAGTTTCATCAAAATTCCATTCAGCAGTTTCTGCGTGAAGAGGTAACAAACAAACAACAATACAAATTACAAAATAAACAACAATATTAGTAGGATATATGCTATAACTTACAATACTATACATATAAAAGTATTTTACAAAAGCACAGACTCACTACTATGTAGTATACTATGTAGGTATAGTAATCGTCATCACTATACCTACATAGTATCGCCATCGCCTAGCCTTTTCCTAACTATGTTGGGGTCGGCTTCCAGTCTAACCGGATGCAGCTGAGAATCAGTGTTTTACATTGAGCCTATATAACCTCCACAGTTACCCGGGCAACCCATACCCATTGGTAAGACTCGTTGTCAGACTTTCTGGCTTCGGACTACCCGTAACGACTGCCAAATATGGTCAAATGACAGACGGGACCCACCAGTTTATCATGCCTTCCGAAACACGGAAGAATTCGTTAGGACAAGATGGTCGGCCATCCCCGGACCGACCGCGAAGTGTTAACTTTATGTTCGATCGATCCGTGCGGCTTGGACTTAGCTCCGAGCTCTATGTAGGTATAATGATATTTATAAAAAAACTTTAACACTTAGGTAATGGATTCCGTAAAAATCACACTGACATAATCGTGAACACGCAAAATTACATAATAATATTATGTAATAATAACAGATTCAACGGAATTTGGTAAAAGTGATTTAAAAGTATTTTATCTATTATTATCTCTATCTACTGACTGACTGAACTGAGTCATAATTTTTCGATAATATTTTGAGATATGATAACAGAAGATACAAATACTTATGACAGTAAAATTTATCTAGTACTGGGTTGAGAGTTTGTGAGTCTCAACATGAGTTTTAAAGACAAAGTAGTTATTGTGACTGGTAGCAGCTCTGGTATTGGGGCAGCCATAGCTATTAAATTCGCAGAAGAAGGCGCTAAGGTTGCTATAGTTGGAAGAAACCAGGAGAAACTGAACAACGTCGCTAAGAAATGTGGCAAACCATTAGTGCTCGTTGCTGATGTTACTAAAGATGAAGACGCGAAAAAAATTGTAGATGAAACCGTAAGAGTGTTCGGCAAACTAGATATTCTGGTTAATAATGCTGGCATTGGGGGATCTGTGAGTATACAGGCTGAAAATGCAATGGAAATCTTTGATAAATTAATGAATACAAATCTTCGATCAGTAGTTTATATAACTCATCTGGCTACTCCTCATCTTGTGAAGACAAAAGGGAATATCGTGAATATGTCAAGCGTTGCCGCACTTCGGGCTTTCGCTAAGGAAACATTTTCGTACAGCACGTCGAAAGCCGCTTTGGATCATTTCAGTAGAGCTGTGGCACTTGAGCTAGCCTCTGACGGTGTCCGTGTAAATGTCGTTAATCCCGGACCCGTGCGGACTGATGCTTTTGAAAATATGGGTGCCAATAAAGAACAACAGGAAGCTATATTCAAAAGTATGCGAGATACAACAGCTCTGAAGAGAATTTCTGATCCTCACGAGACAGCTGATCTCGTCTTGTTTTTGGCCTCTGATAAGGCTAAAGCGATTACTGGATCTTCATATGTTTCTGATAACGGTGTTCTTTTTACCACTAAAAATCTTAATTAAAAATGCTGTATAAATTCTTCTCTTTTTCGTTTCACTAAACATACAAATGATTAACATAAATCACTAAAAATGCAAATAAATAAAATACCTAATACTAGCGCGTAATTTTATCATTCTTTGGATATTGTTTTTAAATGGTCTCTTTGGCCACTATTTTTATCTTTAAATCTCCACTCGTTAGAACTCATATGGCTGATTGCTACTTTATTGATAAGATAGTCGTCTTTATCACATTATTTAAACGAGGTATCATAATTCGTTGAGTACAGTGCTTAACTCAGTTGTGAAATACGAGCATCGAAATGAGTTTCCAAGATAAAGTGGTTCTTGTGACCGGCAGCAGCTCTGGTATTGGAGCAGCCATCGCCATTAAATTCGCAGAAGAAGGCGCTAAGGTCGCTATAGTTGGAAGAAATCAAGAGAAACTGAACAACGTTGCTAAGAAATGTGGCAAACCATTAGTGCTCGTTGCTGACGTTACTAAAGATGAAGACGCCAAAAGAATTGTTGATGAGACGGTGAAAGTTTACGGCAAACTTGATATCTTGGTAAATAATGCTGGTATTGCTGGATCAGCTAGCATTCAAGCTGAGTACGCAATGGCAGTCTTTGACAAGGTTATGGCCACAAACCTCCGCTCAGTGGTTTACATAACTCATCTCGCTGCTCCTCACCTTGTCAAGACAAAAGGAAATATTGTCAACATCTCAAGTATTGCCGCAATGAGAGTGTTTACTAAGGAGTCTTTCGCATACAGCACATCTAAAGCTGCTCTGGATCACTTTACTAGAGCTGTGGCACTTGAGCTGGCATCAAATGGTGTTCGTGTTAATTCCGTTAATCCAGGACCGGTGTTGACTGATATAATTGAAAATATGGGTGCTACAAAGGAACAGGCAGAGGCTGGGTTCAAACGTATGCAAAATTTGACAGCCTTAAACAGAGTTTCTGAACCTGAAGAAATAGGGGACCTTGTTTTGTTTTTGGCTTCAGATAAAGCCAAAGCGATAACTGGATCGACGTTTGTTACCGATAATGGAGTATTGGTGGAAAGTAAAGGAATGCAATAAATTATTTCTATTTACATTCTTGTTTTTTATTACCCCCCCTATATGATAACTCTCCCATGATGCTCTACCAACTGAAAAAAGTTAGTCAGTGTTCATTATATTATTTGTTTTTGATATTGAAGTATTATTAGCAAACAAATGACTGAAATAGTAATTATAGTAATCACGTACTTTGAATTATTTTTCAAGATTAATTATAATAATATTATAGCAACATTTATTATTAACTCGTCATTAAGGCACTGCTTGTTCAAATTTTAGCTTCACTAAAAGTTGTCTGGGCCCTTCAATAAGACGATAAAAACTGAAGATGTTGTTATGTAAGGCAATAAAATATTACATAACCTCATTTGGTTTTAATTACTTCGTACTTTGCTTTGTCAGTTAAAATTATCTAATGTTGAATGTTGATTAGATATAGGTTTCATTATATTATTTATAGCAGGTGACACTGATTCTTACCGCAGTACGAAATCGATATTTGGTGAATAATCATCATGAGTTTTAAAGACAAAGTAGTTATTGTGACTGGTAGCAGCTCTGGTATTGGGGCAGCCATCGCTATTAAATTCGCTGAAGAAGGCGCTAAGGTCGCTATAGTTGGAAGAAACCAGGAGAAACTGAACAACGTCGCTAAGAAATGTGGCAAACCATTGGTGCTCGTTGCTGATGTTACTAAAGACGAAGACGTCAAAAGAATTGTGGATGAGACTTTGAGAGAATTTGGCAAATTGGATATTTTAGTAAACAATGCTGGCATTGTAAATTCAGCTGGTATTCAAGCTGAACATGCAATGGCAGTATTCGATAAAGTTATTTCGACAAACCTTCGTTCTGTGGTTTACTTAACTCATCTTGCTGCTCCACATCTAGTGAAGACAAAAGGGAATATCGTGAACATTTCAAGCGCTGTAGCATATCGAGTATTTTCGAAGGAAGCTTTTTCGTATTGCACATCGAAGGCAGCTCTGGATCATTTCAGTAGAGCTGTAGCACTTGAGCTGGCATCAAGCGGGGTACGCGTAAATACCATCAATCCAGGACCAGTTCTAACTGATATAATTGAAAATTTGGGTGCATCAAAGGAACAGCAAGCAGCTACATTTAAACGTATGACGGATATGACAGCATTGAACAGAATTTCCGACACTGAAGAAATTGCTGATCTTGTTTTGTTTGTAGCTTCTGATAAGGCAAAGGCTATAACTGGATCGTCATATGTTACAGATAACGGGGTGTTGTTGGAAAATAAAGGCACGTTTTAATTAATGATACTTTTTATATTAAATATATTGTAGGAGATCAAAAAACTGACAGCTGAATGATGTTACAAAAGCCTGCGCGCACAACGCCGCTCGGGTTGACTGACCGCTCAGCCGCCATCGCGATCGGAGCTCTCGGTGTTTTCG
>NWSH02000525.1:9775971-9797357 GCA_002382865.2 Heliothis virescens | reverse complement strand
TTTGTCTTTCTAGGGTCCATTTCTTCTGACAACATACGTTTTTCTTAAAAAACCTGTTTAAGTACCTTCAAAATAGAATGTGGTAATTTATATTATACCAACCGGATATTTTTAGAAAACTAATGTTTAATTGAGTTTACAATTTTTATGCTTGTTCTGCTTTTTTACATTTTCTTTATAAAAATAAATAAATAATAATCACTAATGGCTCTTTTCTGAAGACCCTCATCAGTGATTTATATATATAGATAGATAAAAAATGAACCAATATAACTTTTTCTCCTTAAAACGAAAAAAAGAGGTACAATTCACAACAAAACGTTCATGGTAATCATGATCGCCCTGCTCTAGATTTGTACTTGTCTGTACCTGAGCGCTATGACCTGAATCCACGTAGATTTCAAATCGACTGGAAATGATATCAAGCTTTAGTTCCATGAATCTACTTTATAGGGGCAGATTAAGTTTATTAATATTTGGCAACCGGTTTAATATTTTGTATTTCAAAAGTGTTCCCTTCTTTCTTCTTCTTTGAAGAATCTGTCAATATTTGAAAATAGTAAATAATTGCGCTGTCATTCGACTATGTATTAAATATTATCTTTATACTAATGCAACAAAGCTAAAGAGTTACTTTATTTGAACTCACTACGCTAATTTCAAGAACTATTAGACCGATTTGAAAAAGTATTTCAGTTTTAGATAGCCCNGTCATTCGACTATGTATTAAATATTATCTTTATACTAATGCAACAAAGCTAAAGAGTTACTTTATTTGAACTCACTACGCTAATTTCAAGAACTATTAGACCGATTTGAAAAAGTATTTCAGTTTTAGATAGCCCATTCATTAACTGCGGAAATCAATATTCTGTCTATCTCTGGATTTGCTTACTAGTGATAGAATTTTGACATTAGCCCCATAAAGTAATGTCAAATTCCTATCTCTAGTAAGCAAATCCAGGGTTAGATAGGTTATTGGGAACGGCCGTTAGTAAGGCTATAGGTGAAGATATCATACTTTTATCCAAGTCCGCGGATTGATCAGGACGCGGGTTAAACCACTGGTGGAAGTTAGAAGTAAAAGTTTTTTTTTTGAGCTCTGGGGAAGAAGGATTTTTTGAACAGAGATTTTTTGTTCAGGTAGGTACATGAAGAGGATTGGGTACTTTTAATTTAGTCTATGCGTAAAAGCCTTCATCCATATTATTAAGTTGGAAGAACACTCTAAGGCTGAAGCTACAGTAGGCCGTGACGGGACCTGCGACTCATGCGATTAAAACAAATATTAAATTAATGCTCACGTATATGGCTGCACTATATATCAAATATTTATATACGATAGGAACAATATTACTGTAATAATTGCTTCGACTATTTCAACAGCACAGCGAAATTGAAGCCAATTTTTAAGGAAATTTCTCATTTTGCGTATGCATGTAAATCACAATAAATAATTTGATCACATTCTAAGAAAATGCTGCATCATTGTGCAGTATGCGTATTNGCCCGTGCCCGTAAAGGGACCGAATCGGGCTGATAAAGATGGATTCGTGACGGTGCAAAGAAAGAAGCGCCGTCAGCGAACGAACAAGAATCGCTGCGGCACGGCTCCTGCGGAGCCCAATACCAAAATTCGAGCCGCAAAGCCGAACACCCCGGTGTACATCTCCCGCCTACACTACACCACTAAGGCGGAGGACATCGTGGAGTACGTGCGTCAGAAGCTGAAGTACGCCCCGAGAGTGCAGCTGCTGGAGTCGCGCCATAACGCCAACTTCAAGGCGTTCGTGGTGCGAGTGCCAACGTGTTTCCTGCACCTCGTGTTGGACGAAAACTTCTGGCCACAGGACGTGGTGTTCCGTCGCTTCCGCGGACAAGTGCCACTCGAACGCACAGTGACGTAATAGTGCATAGGAAGTGTTACTAACATAGATTTAAGTTTATATATACTAACAAGTTGTGTATTTTATAATATATATGTTAGACTATAAGGTATATATCTATGGGCCAATGTAGCCTGAAAATAAAGGTATTTTAATTTAATTTAAATTTTAATTAAACGCTACCTACTGGAGTCTCAGCCTAATTATCTAATGATATCAGCTGAATAGTATGAAATACTTACTTAAAACTTTAATAAATTATAGTTAAAATAACTTTTAGTTCTCCTTAATTGTTTGAGTGTTAAAGTTTATAAAATCATTACGTTAAGTTTTTGAAGACAGAACAGAATAAATTAATTTTATTTTTTAACCGACTTCAACAAAAAGGAGGAGGTTCTCAATTCGGCCGGTATATTTTTTTTTTTTTTTATGTATGTACACCGATTACTCCGAGGTTTCTGAACCGATTTACGTAATTCTTTTTTTGTTTGATACGGAATAGCTTCGAATTGGTCCCATAAAATTTTTATCCAGGTGGGCCCGTTAGTTTTCATTTTAGGAGCATTTTTCTAAAAAAAATACCTGTGACTTGATAACAGGCCTCACCGGCCTGTTATCCACGTAAAATTTTACATACTGATAAAAACGCAAGACTAAACTAAAAAGTATAAAATAAAAATAACTATATTAAAATAATAGGTTTGATGTCGGTGCCAAGTAAGTCAATATAATACTTACGTAGTAACTAGGCACCGACATCAAACCTATTATTTTAATAAACTTTTTATTTTTTACTTTTTAGTTTTGAAGTCAGTTTTTTTTAACGTAGTTATTTTTTTTATGAAATTTTTCTTCAAGACCATTTTTACGTAAAGAATATTTAATGGCCACTGAAATTGATAAAATCTGTGTATTGAAAAAGAATGCTTGAAAATGAACAATCATAAATGTGCTAAATTCTTTAGGTACTCCAGGTTTTAATATTCATCTACAGCACCAACGATTTACTACCCGATCTATTTATAATTGTTGTTTAATTACAAAAAACTATGCAATAGAAATCAGAGAAATGAAACTGAGAACCCATTTTCTAAACTTCTAGAAACCAACGAACAATGTAAACTTGCCATTTAATAACAATTCGAGCACGTTCTGGTTTTGTGCTCGACTGTACCTGAGTGTTCTCTGACCTGAATGCACGCAGATTTCTAATCGACTGGAAGCGATGGCTTCGTGTTGTGAGATAAAAATATTAAGAAAAAATGCAAAGGTTTTTTAAATGCATGCTTAAAAGGAATGAAAATGCTGTTGTGAGGAAGGTCTTGAATGAACGTAGATAGACATAGGGAAATGGATCAACTAAAGAAATGAATAAAATGTAACTTTTGTTAGGATTTTAGCTGTCAGATGTAAAGATAGTAATCAAAGTGAGTGAGTGATGGACAACACTCAGCCAAACTACTGAGTGTAGAAAGGTTTCTTAGGGAGAATAGACACTAAAAAAAGAATATCCCGAAATTCCAATGGGAACGGAAAAAAAGAATTTTAAGTTTTGCGTAGGCGCTACTTACTCACTTAGTTACGTACTTACCTACACTATACACTATTTACATTAGACTTTATGAACCTCAAATAAATTAATCATTAGCTAAGGTTTAATTAATTAAAGGATCAAAACCTTTGACATTGGATACTCCAATAACCTAAGCACTTGACATTTGCGTGATTACCTAATTACGAACATACTTGAGAGACCTAAAAGCGTACTTATTAAATAAAGTAAAACTCATTTTAAATGCCCCAAAATACTTTTAAGTGTAATATAATTATAATCATAGAAGCCTCTTTTAAAGTTAAAGGTCGGGTAAACCTGGGTGTCACTTTCAGTGTTTTATAATATAAAATACATAATATTAGGTTATATTTTATTATGTTATTAAGGTATTTTATTGTAGTTGTATTTTTTTTTACTTTGTAGTCTTATCTTTCTTTCTTTACTTTCGTTTATTTCTTCAGGCTTACTAGACTACTGGACCGATTTAAAAAATCTTAAAAAGTAATATAGGATATATTTTGTCCGGATACGGGTAGAATTCCCTCCTGGGATGCGGATGAAATCGCGGGGAATAGCTAGTTTAATATCCCTTTCATTTTGCACGATTAGAGAGGAACTTAGGACTTCACAAACAGCGTTTCCAAACAAACGAACAAAAAATGAAATAAGTACGTTTAGTATAATGTTACATCTAGTGAAATATGATCTTCAAACGAAATACAGTCGCGTACACAAGTGCTCACAACCTGGCAACGCTATAATATTGCATAACTTTTATGCGTTGCGAATAAAAGTCGTCACAACTTTGATGCGTTGTTTGCAGCCGCAGTTGCGATTGCTCTTCACGACTGTACCTATTATTTTGTTAGCAATGTAACAGTTACTGTTACCATGTTTGGAAAGTAGTTTTTTTTGTTGAGTTTATTTACAAAGTGATTATTTTCTGGACTTTATTACATTGTTTAACAAAGAACGAGCATAAATCATCTGCCTAGCTTTTTCGAAAGTTTGTCTAAACGATGCATACCAGTGTTAAACAGGCAGCGACTGATCTGACCTCCTCAACCCAGTTACCCGTGCAACCACTTCGTAAGACTGGTTGTCAGACTTACTGGCTTTTGACTAACCGCAACGACTGCCAAAGCAGCCAGGACTCACCAATTTATCGAAAAAGAGTCCTACTTACATTATAAATGCGAAAGTTTATTTTTTTGTTACTCTTTCACGTAAAAAAAACTGCTTAACCGATTTCGATAAAACTTGGCAGTAATATAGCTTATATATCAGACTAACATATAGGCTACTATTTACCTAATTACAAGAAGTAATTCCCTCGGAAAGCGCGTGACACCGCTAGCGGAAGCGTAAATATTTCTGCTTAATTTACGTAAGTATACCAATTCTAATTTTAGCCTGCAACCCTTTGTGGCTAATTCAATGGTTTGACCTTCAGTACGCTCTTGGGAACGCTTGGTAACAAAAATTGGGTCTCCTGAGCCCCAAGATGGGAATTTCAGTTGGGTAATTTTAAAGGCAAGGAAAATACGATCATTTGGGAACAATTAATTTAGAACCCATGTGTATAAGGATGGAGGTATGGAGTTAATTTACTTTGTTTGGGTCATTTATTCGCTTGTCTGTATTTTTTTTGTTGGTATTTGTTTAAGACTTTAGAGGTTATATTGATATGAGGTTAATATTCTTTATTATTTTGCCTCAATAATGCCAAGACTGGTTTTCTGAATTTGATTCTAAATCAATACCCTCTCCATTTTAATCATGAATAAAGAATACTTGTTTTACATTGCGAGAGTATCTTCATAAACCAGCCAAAGTTTATAAAAACAAATTAATAATACAAATAATCGGAAATTACTAAACCACATTAATACGCCATAAAAACATAACCAACCATCCTGCTCGTATTTGCCATTAGGCTAAAGGCCAGAATGAAATCTCCTAACGATAATGTGCCTATAAACCAATATATGGCTGCTACCCCCATAAAGGGTTGAAACAGAACATTAATTTCATACAAATGTCCTATTATCGGATAGTGTATTATCTAAGATGTTAGTTACTGTTATGGTTAAGACGGAGATTACGAAATTAATGATTATTGTTCATTATCTTGAAGAATTGGCGTTAGCTATTGTTAGTAAAATAGTATTTAATTAAAGAACTAATTACAATATTAATTTGCCCAAAAAAACAGACTCAATAATAATACAAACTCATACAGAATTTATTGCGGGAGAAATTAAATTCATATTTTTTCCATAAACCTTCCAGTTTATACTATACAAGCTGTAGCAGCCCGAAGCAACCATCCAACTTGTTGTACTGCATATCTTATAATAAGAGGGATACTTATCTACCATCATAATCCATTCCCTTATCACAGCTTTAATTTTTGGTCATCAGCTTGTCATCTTCCATACTTCTCTATCTGACGTCACCTCACAGGTAACGTTATTTCTAGCCATTTCATATTTTCTATCTTACCTTCCCCTTCTACCAGATAATCATAAGCCCAGCGCTGACTCATGAAGGCATTAATTAAGGTCATACCTAAATCCTATACCAAAATCATTCCATCCATGTAAAACTAGACACCTATATCGATTCCAACTAATCACTCGATTACGATAAATCGATTTACCTACCCAATGAATTGGAAACATAATTTATTAAGTAAGTCTACCTAATTTCCTAAATTCCAATTGAAATTGTGAAAAGAACATTTTAGCCTTCGATATTTGAAATGCTTTTGTAATTCAAATAATTGCAGAACTTACAATAGTTTGCCAACGACCTCGCTTGCTTTGGAGTTAATCAAAATGGATTTTGTTTGTTAAAATTGTGTTTAAATGGAATAATAATATAATATTTGTTTAGGAATTCGAATTAAAAGGGTTTCCGAAGCGTTGGTTATTGGAAATACAATTTGTATTGTATTATGGAACTCGACAAAAGGTATTGTGACTAGTTGGACTGCACTGCATAATTATATTAGTAACGTGTGTAACTCTTTTTTGGAATACTTCGTGAATTGAAGCCAAGTGTACACTTTATGTGCGTACACATTTATTGTACATTGCAATATACTGAGTTTTTATTTTCAGTAAGTATCTATCTACATATTCCTTTGCGAAAAGGTCAGACCACCGATCGTATAAATTAACAAACCCACACGGATCCCACAATTTCACAGAACGTCGCACAATGCCGGTGGTTTTTTGAGTTCCAGCACAAAATCAAACGGATGATCCGAACCCACTTCGTTTGATTTTACCTCCCTGTGTGCCAACCGGGTGTTCCAAAAATCCCCCATCGAAAACATACGGATAGTTTCTAGTGCTCACACAATGCATATTATCACGTTTTCCTGCAAATCTGTGAATAGGTGAAATACAAAGAAATTATAGTCTAACCGAAAATGTAATTGTATTTTCCCCTACTTCAACAAATTCTTCATAATCATGTTTTCAAATATATAGACTCAGCTTTGTACAGCCAGCACATCAAGTTACCACAATCTGTCAAATTTCTGCAATAGATTTTCAACCTTATCACAATAGTGGGTAGGTTAATGTTTGATTGGTAAAATTTGAGAGATTCGTATACGTTGACTTCCTGTCCTCTGTACTTTGACTGCCGAATCAAAAAAATATGTAGGGCGGTGAAAATACAAAGCTTGTATGGACGGGTGAATACGCAAGCCAAATAAATAAATGAAATAACAGCTAAAGGTAACACGGGTTTTTGTAAAAAGCCAAAGCAAAAGTAATACAAAAAAAGGATTTCAGGTCGTGCCAATTACCTCGAAACTACAATATGTCTAGCATAGTCGAACTCACGAAAATTTCGTAACTCCAAAATATTTGGCTGTCAAAGAGTAAAATGGGTTTTTCGTCAAAACTACAAAACTGAACTAAAAGCAACGGTAACATTCTATCCTAACATTGGTACCTTTTTTTTTTCACAAAAAACCTTCGACATTTTTACAGAATTTTTACGGCATTCTATACATTTCCAAAAAAAAAATACATAGTGTTCATGATATCAACATCAACAGGTAGGTACATAAAAGCTACCAAGAACAACGCTTTTCAAATTTTTACACTTTTTTCGAGACTCAAGTAATTTTGCTCTCTAAATTTATAAAGTAGCTTTTGTGGGTAAATCTTTATGAATCGCAAAAGATAAAAGGGGTACAGTTAAGTTTTTTCTCGAAACAATTAGAGAGTAACTTGAAGTTGTCAGTATATAACTTTATAAAGCTATTCTGGTAAATAAGTGTTCTTATTCTTATTGAGCTGGGCTTCCAACTCATTTTTTTGTGTAAATTCTAGTTTAGTTTTTTAACAGTTAAGTATATGTTATTCATACTGACTTTCTTCATATTTATTTAATAAAAAAATGGAAAACACATTTATTGAGTAAGCTCTGAAATTACTGCACTAATGTAAAAGGTTTAATTTATATGCATAAAATCGTAGCCGAAAGCAGGAGCAGTAGTTTATGAACAGGCAAATGCTGTAAGTTAGATACCTACTTACAATCCCAGGTGGCCAGGATTAGACTACAAGAATAAAGTTTGGTACAAAATCTAGGATCAAATAAAGTGACGTCAGCTTAACACAAATTGAATCCGGGCACCTGTCCCGGATTACGCTGAACAGATTCGAACTTCAACTTAAAAAAAAATAAAAACCCTCCACCTTTATTAACGAAACTGAGAAAGTTTAAATCAAAGGCGAAGTTTTTAATATTATAACACCAGAGCTGCAAAAAGTCACGAGTCTTAAAGATAGCTGAAGATTCGCTCTAATAAAACTCGGCTTTGGGTGGCAAAATTTTGATTAGGAGAGACGCAATAAAAACTTTGCTCAAGTTTTATACAGCCCAATTAAAGTGTCCGTAGGGCTTTGAAATGACAAATTCATTATCCGTCTGATTCGTTAAAAATGTATTTTATTTTTTCTGAAACAAATGTTTGCAGAAAATAATTTAATCAGTTTGTTTGAGACTTGCTCCATCCTGAGGTGAATTGTTAAAATGTTTTGTGTAGCCTCTTGTTAATTTTTGACAAGTTTCTCCTTGACCTGGTATTCTTTTATAATTCTGCTGGCGGTTGTTCGCCGTCTCACTCATGTCCGGTTTCAAAATATCCTGTGCCCTTCACCAAATCTTTTAATTTTAAATTATGTCATTCATATATCAACGAAATTTAATCTAGAGGTCGCGGTTCCTTCTATATGTTGGAAATTATTTACCTTTCACCCAAATGAACCCTTTAAATAAGACCATCCTACCCTAAAAATTCGTCTACCGTACATATTCCATTTACCTTCGCCAACCGCACCATAATTTGCTTTCAAATCAATACCTAACATTCCCACTCAAGACTCTAGGAATTCGCATTGAAGTTTCCTTGAGCAGAACTTTGGGAAACTAATACAACTAAGTTAATATGTGTATACTTAGTCAACCAGAAATATCTGGTGCATGGAGTTGAGATCAATCAGTGATTGCAATCCGCACGCCACACGTTACAATAGACTTTATATTACATGGAAGTGGCAAGAATGATTAAAGAGCCCACACACTGCAGACTAAACTGTGAGCCTATAGTTGCCCCGATGGTTGGCTGATAGTTCGAAGGTAACTGGTGGGTTGTAGAGAAGGTACTACTGGTATGATAAGGAACAACCAACATATTTATTTTAAAAACATTGCGACGCCTCCTACTTTGTGGAAAGTCGGACGTAAAAGTTCAACTATGAGTCAAGAGCATGAAATAGGCAAACGAACAATTTCTTAATTTTCACCACATTGTTTGTTTGTTCCATTTTCGGGTAACGTAAAACTTACCATCGTCTGATATGAAGTAAAAAACCATAAAGTTTTTCAGATCTCAAATTCTAAGGACAAAATGTCCTCCAAGATCCTACACCTTCCAGTTCCCTAGACCCAGGTATCTAGTGTTGCCAAATAGAACGTTGCGTAGTTCCCATTTACATGACTAATTAGTTGGCAGCGCGCCAAGAACTGGTTGCTTGTATGCCAAGGTGGTACAAAGAAGGTACGTATGTATTCATTGATTGCTTTGCGTTTAGGTTAACAGGTTTCAGGGAGTTTTTATGTACTTATATGGTATTACTGGGGTTGGTTACATGATTTATTTAAAAGGTTTTGTCTTTTGTGTTTAATAAATGTTTCTATTTGATATTAATTTGTTCCCTATTTTTTGATTATTGTTTTTTTTCGTGTCGAATATTAGAATTTTGATATTTTTTATTTCATTTTATTTTAAAATATTGAAAAAAGATATATCTAGAACTGGAAACTAGATGAAGTAAAAGATATATAATTTGAAAAACTTTTAAGTATATTCATTTTGAACTCCATAATTTCTAGCGGCATTTGTTTATTAATGTTTTTTATTCAAAATACTTCAAAGCAAAAAAATCAAAGAGATAACAGAGCACAAAGGTAGGTTGATTTTTCTAAGACGTCTAGTAAGCTTGAAATATAAAGAGTTGATAACAGATTTTGGTATTCAAATTGTTATTTTTTGAATCGTTGAAGATCAGATTTATAGAGGTTTAATTTTCAGTATTACTTATTTTATTAAATTGAATAATGTTTTCTTAAACATACAGTAAATTAGGGATTATTTTAAAGAATAACTTATTAAAAAAAAAAAATTGTGGCAGGAATGTCCCAAAATAGCTTCGCACCCAAAATAAGGGTCCAAATACAAAAACGAACTCAAAAACAAAAAAAAACTGAAATGACGAAATTAGTTTAATAACACCACGGCAACTAAATTCCAAATATTTTTAATAAAAAAGTTTGATAAAATTGTTTACTTCGTGAATTTTCGAAAGCCCGTGTTTTGGCTTTAAAAACATTACACTGGGTATTTTAGTTAGTATTTTAATATCAACACGGCCATATCTAAACGGGGGTCCCGTTTAATCTGATAAATACTCGAGGTCGTCAACATTGAATAATTTGAATAAAATATTACGAAAACGTGAGGAAGTTTAATTTTTCCGTTGTTATTCAGTTTCTTTTATTAGCTCAGTTTTAGGAATGATTTATTATTTGTTTTCATAAAATAAACAACAGTACCTACCTAGTTACTAAAATCGTAATGTGATTGTAGCAAAGCAAAGAAACTTAGGCAAAGGTACCGAAGTTTTTGTCAATGACAAGTATAATTTTTGTAGCAGGTTTTTATGTCTCTTTGGTTTTTCCCAAAATATTCTGCAACTGATATTCAATATCCGGATTTTATCGGATTTTCAGCATATGAATTCCAAAGTAATGCTTTTTGCAGATAAAATCAAAGAGAATTCGGATATTTGCCGCCAAACCGAAAAACATACCTACATCAAAATAGTTTTTTCGTTACTCTACGTATTTTACAACCAACAAAATAATATTTGAAAGGGGTTTTACCAACAAGGAGCATTCTATATAGATCTATTTATACAAATACGTATTATAAAGAGGTAAAATTGTTTGTTTTGTTTGTAGGAGGTAATCTCTGGAAGTAATGAACCAATTTTAAAAATTGTTTCACTGGTAGAAACTACATTATTCGTGAGTGTTATAGGCTATATTTTATCCGGGTATGGGCAGTAATTCCCACGGGATGCGAGTGAAACCGCGGGAAAACGGCTAGTATAAAATAAATTCCGCTCAGTTGTTTCCTCTTTGACACTTGTCAATATACGTAACTACACTTCATAAGTAATTTTGTAATTTTTCAGTCACTTTTAAATCACATTACATTATGTACTGATATTCACTGTTCGCATCTATCAGACTACCAGTTGTACCTCGTTTTAAACCAGCTAAACCAAACCCGGAAAGTTGCTTATAATAAACAGTTCTAACCTTCCTAGTTAGGAGGTACATTTTGGGTCGATCTGCGGCTAACCCTTTGACATGTTTGAGCAAATTATGAACCCGTATGATTACATCAGTCTATACTTTAATGATACTACTAACTACGTCAGTTTGTATTCTTCCTTTCAAACGTAAACAAGATGTTTGATAGAATTGTTTGTCGTACATACGTAGTTTACAGTTTCTTACTTCTTAAATTTTTATCAATTTTATTTATTGAATAATTGGCAAAGATTAATTCAATGTGTTCACTATATTGTTTTTTTAAGGCACTGATCCAGATTTAACACTCTTATTGGGTAACAGGAAAAAGTGCGAATTTATGTCCAGTTGATGGCCAAAGCTCAGCCCTTCTTTCAAGGGACTTTACGAAACTGATGGAACATTTATTTACTATCTATGGCGATGTATGTTATAGGTCTTCTGAGGAAAATTACACTGATTTTATATTCTTCAATTACGTAGCTACCGTCCATATTTCTGTTTCAGACATTCAAGTTTAAAACTGTAATTGTCCTGCTCAAGTGAATTCTAGCAAGATTTATTATTCTATTCATATCACGAACAGCAATTTGCGTTTTGCGCTAATTCTCTATTTTAATTCAGAGTGCAATCAAAATATTGTGCTTGCCGCTTTATTTGCTGCTTGCATACAACTGCCACATTGTTGAATGTATTAAATGTATTTCAAATTGCATTACGGTAAGATAGTTAATTGAATTTTCAAGTGAATTGTTTCTAATGAACTATGATAATTTAATATTATTTTATATGCTTCAGTAATAATAACTCTTTGTTATAATTTATTTTATTTTACCTAACGTTAATTAGACTTAGGTATGTAATTCATCGACTTGATATACCTATTCCCTGTCATTACCAAACCAAATGGTTACGAAAAATCTTGCCATCTAAAAAATGAGTTTCAAACATCAAAGTGTTTTACCCTTTTTCATCCCATCACGAACCCTAATAAAGGTTTTATAACCGGGGCAACAGGCGCCGTCCGAACCGTGCCCGGACCGGACGTTTAGCGATTACCGCATGTCGAAACCACCCTGTATACGTGTTTACACGAAACACGCTAGTTCTGACATAATCCGCTTCAGGAAATCCGACTTTAATTTAATCGGGCTAAAGTTTAATTCGGAGTGGGCACGTTCATCGTGGCTATTAGACGTGATCGGTAAATAGTATGTTACATGTGTTTTACGCGCTGCTATTTTCTAATTGTTCTTTTAAATGGTATGGAAGTTATCGCCATTAAATTATTGAGTAAAGTCTAGTACAAAACGACAGTATAAAAATACCTGCAATAGACGGAAAAATAAACAGAAAATATGAAAGAGTTGCAGTCAACTAAAGGAAAGCTGTTTGACAAATATCTAAAAAGTAAGGATCGAGACGCCAGGGAAAGTCAAATTGACACTCAACAGGCAGAAGGGGACTGCAGCGGCAAGAGCGATAAAGAAGAATTGCTTTGAGAAATAAGTTTGTAAAAACTCCGTGTCGGAACTTAGGTAAAGTGGAGTGGCTGTCATCGCGGTAGTTTTTCCACGATGTTTAATAAAGTTGAATAAAACTGATGTGCTAGGCAAAGCTAGGCAAAAACGAGAATTAATTTATTCTATAACTTTATTCTTTATATTATTCTAAATGCAACATTACGCTAAATGTAAGTTTGTTTGTCACGCTTCTGTAAATTAGATAAGCGTATTCTGATGAGGCAAAAATATGATGAAACAATAACTAGCGATGGCAATAGGCTTTCAGGACAGTAAATAATAATGCAAGAAATAGATATCTTTTTAAAAATCCACTGGCTACTCTCCTCTGACTAACTACTTCCCACGCTTAGATAAAAAATTGCCAATGACCTTTTTCAGGGTTTGGACTCTGTGTACCAACATTTATTTAAATCGGTGCCACACAGACAAACATAAGTCACAAACGTAGAAGTTACTGATACACCGTGCTAAGTGTTCCAATACTAACTGAGTAGTAGCAGTAGTAACTCTATAAGTAACCGAGGTCTCTCGAGAAATATTTCCGAGTAACTACTTTGAGTCTGTGTTCGTGGAATAATCAACGAGTTTAATAAGCACTAGGATTTTGATCATAGTATTAGGTACTGATGGTAAATGATAATGCAGTAAAGTCTGAAAATTTCAAGGAAAACCTGTGCGTTTCGAGGAAGACCACATCAGGTATGAGTGCTGGTTAGAGTCCCTCTACTGAACACAAGTTAAGTAGTCTAAGAGTAAGAGAGAGAAATTGACAAGGAAAATAGTCTAAGAGCATTCTCCCAATGTCGAAAAAACTATATAAATCCTATTTGAATACAGCCTACTTACAAATTAAATTCTTCACAAAGTTGAAAATTCTGATATAGGTCAAAGTCATCAGTTAGTCAGTTAGTAAACGGTCGGCAATTTCCATGAAAATATGAGTTATTGGTTTTACAGGGACTGCTATGAAATCCACAAAGATAACATTTTTTTATCGCTGTCGATATATCAATAAATACGCTTTTCAGTATTCAATAGAATAAAGCATTTAGTAAAAAAAATATTTATTTATTTATTTACAAAGCTATCATAACAGGACATGCCCAATTCAATAGCAGTATAACTTAATAATATTAACAATACAAATTAAATAGATAAGCTAATAAAATTTAATAAAACTATTGTGAATTCACTCAGATTACATATAATATGTACATATATAAATTCGTTTTGTATTCATTAGTTTCATTTTATTTCAATTTTTTGTAGTTTATAGTGTAAAGGGATTGTATAGTAGGGTAAATAGAGATAATATGTTATTTTAATTCACTTCTGTCATTCATGGTTTTACATATATTTTTTTAATACAATGAAAAATAAATGAAACATTTTTGCAGATTTTAAAAGGTTTAAATATTTTAAAGGAAAAGTTTTTTTTTTAATATTAAACAGTAGATTCAGGAATACCTAATTAGCAAACTCCATTGTTGAACGACTCAAAACCCTTTAAATATTAACTAAAATTGTTCCCTCAACAAAAGACTTAATGATCTGAAAGAAGAACTTTTAAATGAAATATTAAATTTTAAGATAAGTACATTGTTTTAGCGTAACTTGACACTTTTGATTAACGAGAATTTGATATCTTTAGAAATAACTTCGGTTCGAGTAGTGAATGAATTTGTAGGTACTTAAATTGTTTTATTATGCTCATTACTTGGGACAGGAGTTTATAAGGCTTTAAATGAATATGGTACATTATTTTTTCCCGATAGAGGATATAATATATTTTTGCTTTATTATTTCTTCCTTAATGAAAGTATTATATTTCTACATATTAATGGATGAGTATAACACACACTATTCTCATTATAATTTAAAAGCCGAAGCGTCTCTTTGTTTACTTAGTTGAACCTGCTAACCTCAGAAATCACTGGCCCGATTTGAAAAACTATCACGAAAGTTATAAACTAACTTTTGCCGGATGGGTGAAGTCATTCTCACCTACTTTATGAAGACAACCATTTTTTTAAACCTATATTTTTTATTATTCCAATATACTTTAACTTTGATATGAATAACCTATCTATTGATTTGCCTACTTGAGATACAATTTAGACATTAACCCTATACAATAATTTTAACTCCAGTAACCAAAACAACAGATAGATAGCTTATTGGAATCCACCATAAGTATACAACTGTGATGACAAGAAAGGAACAAGAAAACTCAACACAAAGCAGCCAAAGACGGAGCGATATATCGCGTGACCGTGAAAACGTATTGTGAAACGGTTGGGAAATGCGACGGAAATCTAGCGATGGATACTGAAGTATTGAAAATATCGCTTTGAAACAAAATAATGGTAATACGAATTGGTTGTTGTTATCCTCTAGTTTTGGTTAGAAATATTACTAATTGAAGTTGAAGAGTTTGTCTGAATGCGCTTATCTTAGTAACTATTAACCGCTTTCAAAAAAGAAGGAGTTTCTTAATTCGACCGTGTATTTATTTTTTTCAGTTTTATATGGACATTTTATTTTTTATGTGCTTACTTTAACCGCGTGCGTGAAGTTAGTAGTTTGTATGGGACAGTGCTGAAACTGCTGGCAGAAGCTAGTAATGAATAAAAAAATATAATTACTCTTTTACCCGAGTGCGATGCAATGTGTGTTATGTTTTCATCAGTGTGTTCTTAAATTGTCAATCACAATAATTAAATTAGTAAAATAATCTCTGTTCTATTAACTGAAAAACGATCGTGTATCATTAATAAACAAAACACTATTATTCACTTTAAACTTGCGATTAACCATGTCAGTGCTAAATCGGAACACAGAAATTATTTATTCAACACGATCTCGAAATTAACTAAGTGGCACTTAAGCACTACTTAATTTTGTAGCGACGTCAATAAAAATTCAGCAACATCGACTGCTTTAAATTTAAATGAAGCTTAAATATTTTAAAAATGTATCCTATCACGAGATTATTTTATTGTTCTACTGCAGGATACGGGCCTCTTTTCATGTAGAGAAGGAATGAGCGTTAAAGAATTGTTTGATAATACAAACTTAATGTTCTCAAAAATATACAATAGTTATTGCCTAAGATAAAGTAACTAATTTAAAAGTACCAAATTAATTTTAGGTAACAATAAAAATATTTAACTTCGGTAAGGTTTTTTGAAACCCACATGAAATACTTCATCAACACTACTCCATACTCCCCGAAAAAGCGTTTAAATCACACTTTACTAAATCGTATCCACATTGCACAACGATCGGTGGCATTTCGCAAAATGCCCGGACGCGTATCAGCCGCGGCACGCTCGAATGGATACGAAATAAAAATCGTTCGGGAATAAATCTCCAACGAGAGCTATATAAGTTGCAACCATGTATATGTGAATATCCATCCGCTGGCAACACCGTATCGGAATTTGGAATATCCGAATTGATAAAAAACATTTTTCGCATGGTCCTTTTTGAGTACGTGAATTTTTGAGCATGGAGAATGAAGATTTTTTGATAATTTTGTTTAAAATCAAGAATGATAATAATCATGATAGGAAATGAAGTGCTTAAATAATTTACCGATAATAATTCTTGCCGGAGAAATAAATGGTTAAGGAACTTGATTGAGAAGTTATTTATGAAGGAAAAGCATCTCACAATCTTATCTTACATCTTAGCATTTTACAAAAAAATATTAATTTAACTAAAGATATTCATAATTCAAGAGCTGAACAGTACAAATTATTCATGTTGTATATGTAGTTTGAATGGAAAAGCATCTGTGGCAACATTTTTATGGGCGATTCACTGAAGAGCTTTCCAAACTCCACCTGAGCAAAGCCGCAGGCAACAGATAGTTTCCCAATAAAGCACAACATTTTAAGCCCACGAATAGATGTTCCGCACAATATTTATTCTACGTTTCCTATGACGAAGTTTCAAATATCGCCGCAGGGTATAAACTTTATAGACACTACGTTTGAATTCACGACCGAAACGATACCGTCCTCTTTTATGTTCAGCTATCGTAAAACAAAATATAGGTTACCTTTGCACACTTTGTATTTCAAATAATTTTTATATTACACTTTTTAGTTGGAATATTAAAATTTATTGTGAATAAATTTTAAGATGAGTTTTATTTGTTGATGTTAATTTTATGAGAGGTTTGAATTTTAAGTACCTACTTGGTATAAAACGATTATTTTAAATAGAATGTTCTCTTTAATATATATTTTATAAACACAATGCAATTATGTCTTATAAAATGTTCAATATTAAAATCACCATAAATTAATTTCATTTCTTTCATTTGCAAACTAAACATAGCACGAGTTATACTTGCCATTCCAAACAATCATAAGTAATTATTGCATCTTAAAGAGCCTAAATTATAATAACAATCTATAAATCATTTTTACACAACCCCACTTTCTATTCAACCACCAAAAAATTCACGTCCATACACTTAAAAAGTAAGTGCTACTCAATGTTTTACCGTAAGGTTTAATATCAATTATCTTTCGTTAACGTGACAACCCTGCGATGCGGGGTCACGAACCCAATCCAGTTGGAAACCGTATACAGATCGAGATAGGGCTGTCACTGTGCACTTATCTGTGTGAAGCAGGATTTTTCTTCGCAAATCGACGCGCAATGTCAACAGGCCTCCTTGATTGAATTTTTAATCAATAGCGTTAAAAATTGAGGTCAAAGTAATATTTTATACTTATTTAGATTATAATAATCATTGTCTGAATTATTAAGTTAAATGAGTTTCCCTATTGTGTCTGTTAATACATTTCAATTGTATAATTTACCTCACCATAGATTACCTTTTAATAACGCTTTAAGTATTTAATTTTATATTGATTGATTTATTTTTTGGTTCATAGTTTATGCTGATAATCAAATCAGGAGTTAAAGTATTAATTTACGTATAGGGAGAATAGAAAATGAAAACCTATACATGTATCAATCTGTATGATAAATTGTTCATAGATTAATCAACCTGTACGTTATAACCTTTAGGTAATTAGAATACATGCTTATAGGTGTTATAAATTTTCTTTTTTAACAAAGCAAACTGAAAGTCAATTCAATTATAGAGTACAATGATCGTGTCAAGTACGAATGGAAGTCACGCCGAGGATCGAGCTGCACTTATTTGATATTCAAATAGACACTCCGACGCCACGTTCTATTTGACACGTTATATACGTAGTGAAATCGATTTTATCTCGATTTCATATAGCGTATTGGATTCGCGAGTCAATATCATCTGTCATAATCGATAATATGATAGCGGTTTCGATGTTATTGTGTTGGTAATTAACGGTGGTTGGTTCCTGTTATCTGACGATGTTGTGGTAGAAATAAACAGTGTTGTTTACAAAGTTATCATTATGTAAAGCATTACGACAAAATTGTGAACAAAAATTTTGCTCTATGTTGGGGTCACTTCAGTATTTATCAGGGTATGTCTGGTAGTAACTGCTACTAATTATGATATGCTGGTTAGATTCGCAAGCAGGGTTATCGGCATTATTTACCGAATTTTTTTCTGTAACATTGTGGCGTTTTTATTCCTGTTGGTTTATGAATTAAGAAGAAACTTAACAGTATGTAACTTATATATAAAAAATAAAATAATTATAAATAAACATGAATATAACATTAAAAATCTAATTAATGTTAAGCGGTAGCTAATAAACAGCCATCTTGTTTATTAAAAAAGACAGTTCTTCACAGTCTTTGTACTAGGCACTTGATTGAAAGTGAGCTACATCATTCAACAGGAAACCTTCCTGCAAACTGAGAAAAGTTGGGAACTAGACAACTTGCGCTCGCTTTGAGATATTTGACCCAGTAGCATCAGTATTACTGAATAGTTTTGTAAGTAGGTACTACTGAGTTTACTCCTGCAGTTTTTTTTATACCAATTTGTATTTGAAAATGCGTTTTTCTCACTATTTTATCTTTAATCGTTAATTTAAATCTGGATGAGAACTTTTATTTTCAATCGCCTGTCTGTCTTGATTTTGGTAGATTGCGTTTTTGTGTTATCATAAAAATATGAACGTAAGAAAAATAAATGAAAAAGAAAATAGAAACGTATACAGATATATTTTGAATTTAAATAACATTTTGACTTTAAAACTTTTTCTAAACCACGCCTTTGTGTCAATAGGTATCAGGAAGAAATATATACAATGCCTTTCAAAGCTGAAAAAGCTCAACTAACTATCATTGAGCAGAGCAAATAATAGGTTTAAAAAAGGTATAAATAAGAAAGTAAAGTCAAACACGTTTTATCTACAGTCTAGGCAATCACGAGGAATCTTAATCACGTTTCCAGTCTGATCATGTGGAAATAATTAGTTTAATGAAAATAACTTCTGAAACTACAACTTTTGATTGTTTTGTGTTTTTTCTTTATAGACTTCCTGTGAAAAATGTCTAGGTATTGATACAATACTATAATCTATGTATACTAATATTATAAAGCTGAAGAGTTTGTTTGTTTGTTTTAACGCGCTTATCTCAGGAATTAGTGGTCCGATTTGAAAAACTCTTTCAGTGTTAGATAGCTCAGTTATCAAGGAAGGCTATAGACGGGAAAGCGGGTGAAACAGCTGGCGGAAGCTAGTTATTTATATTTTGTCTAGTTTCTGCCAATAACTACCCGTGTCTCGTGGTGACTACTCAATGCACCCGGATAAAAACTCAATACCCTTTCTCGATAAATGGGGTATGTAACATTGAATTTTTACGATAGTTCCTGAGATTCAAACAAGCTTTTCAGTTTTGTAATAATAGATACTAGAATAGATTCTTATTATATTTTTTTCACGGAATCATTCATAGCCTGCGGGTAACAGCGCTACCTGAATGATTTTATTAATGTCCCCTGCAGGTTTTGTTTGATATCTTTGGATAGTCAAAGTCGCAGTTTGAATATTGCATTATAATTGTTACTATAAACGTCGTTTATGCTCAAGACGACAAGTTTAATAAGTCGACATTATTATTGTACATAAAAAATACAACAGAAATATTTAAATTATCGTCTATCATCTCGCATACTACGTACGGATTTGATAAATATTGTTAAGACTGAGAAATACTTGGGTAGACTTGTTTTACCTAGATAAATTGAAACAACTCCAGACAGTTCGGCTAATTGGAACTTTCTAGACAAATTGTATAATATTTTTCTTGGAAGCATAATGATCCAATTTATTGCTAACCAAAGGAACTGATATTCATTATTATAAATAAATAGAATTTGTATTTTTTGAATATTTTATTGCCTAAAACCTGCTTGTTAGGTATTCTAATGACTTGGTGAGTGTTTCAAATTATGTTTTCATGGTCTTTAAAATCAATTTTATTCTTTGTTGAAATTGATTGAAAGCTGACTAATTTTAATAAGATTTTTTGCGCAATAGAGGTAAAGCTGAAGAATTTGTAAATTCAATTTATTTTTTATTCTAGTCAACATTTTACTACACCCTTTTGTACTTCATATTTTAATTAATTCTTTACTGAAACTTTCAGATGAATAATTTACCTACAGCATGAAATATAAACTGGACATTGCTTTGATCTCAAAATTCTCGGTATTTCGTGTTCATTCAATAATATGCGTCTCAGGTAAATTCCCAACTATCATAGAATGTTTCAATTAACAGAAAGTCTTAGTTACCGAGTCGTTTCCTTATGTTGTTTTCTGATGGTGTATGTATAATAATTAAAAGGACCCATGTACTATTAAAAATCCTGTAGGTACGAGATAGAAAAAACATTAATTATAATATTTAATGTAAAAATTATTATATTTTTTTGGAATATCTTGAAATCAAGACCTTGCAACGTATCTTACGTTGCAAGTCTTGCTATTATGGGTAGTATAAAATATCTAACATTTAATGTGTGAACTTCTATTCAATATCCTCCATAACCCTAGATTCCCATCGTACCTGCGAGAGCGCTTTTCCTTCGTCCGGTCTAATGATGCGCCTTGCAGGTCGCATCTTAGAACCGTGTTAAAATTCCCCTCCCATTCCACTGACTTCTATTCCTATTCCTTTACCGTTCATGCTGTTCGGTTATGGAATTCCCTTCCGCATGAGATAAGAGATTGCCAAACTGTCGGACTTTTTAAGAGAAGACTAAAAGAACACTTTCTGTCCATTGCGTCATAGTTGCTTGTATTTATTTTATATATTTATGTATGTATCTATTTATGTAGGTATATATTGTACAATATCAGTTATGTATGTATTGTTTATGTAGGTATAATATACAGTTATTTATCTTTCCATTTAATTTCTATTTCCTTTTCTCTGTTTACACACTGTCTACATCTCTTTTATTCCTATTTTCCTTTCGCAGGTATGCTGGAAGAGATTTCTTTAGAAATAAGCACTACCTTTGTAATTTCTTTCTTTCCTGTTATGTCTCTCTATTGTGTGTGTACAAAAATTCGTA
>NWSH02000525.1:9759551-9773721 GCA_002382865.2 Heliothis virescens | reverse complement strand
CTATTCAATATCCTCCATAACCCTAGATTCCCATCGTACCTGCGAGAGCGCTTTTCCTTCGTCCGGTCTAATGATGCGCCTTGCAGGTCGCATCTTAGAACCGTGTTAAAATTCCCCTCCCATTCCACTGACTTCTATTCCTATTCCTTTACCGTTCATGCTGTTCGGTTATGGAATTCCCTTCCGCATGAGATAAGAGATTGCCAAACTGTCGGACTTTTTAAGAGAAGACTAAAAGAACACTTTCTGTCCATTGCGTCATAGTTGCTTGTATTTATTTTATATATTTATGTATGTATCTATTTATGTAGGTATATATTGTACAATATCAGTTATGTATGTATTGTTTATGTAGGTATAATATACAGTTATTTATCTTTCCATTTAATTTCTATTTCCTTTTCTCTGTTTACACACTGTCTACATCTCTTTTATTCCTATTTTCCTTTCGCAGGTATGCTGGAAGAGATTTCTTTAGAAATAAGCACTACCTTTGTAATTTCTTTCTTTCCTGTTATGTCTCTCTATTGTGTGTGTACAAAAATTCGTAAATAAAATAAATAAATAAACAAACTTCTAAAAAACAAATCTTCTTCTAACTTCAAAACGGCTCTTTTGGAAGTATCTACTCAAAAACCTGCCACCGTCGCCTTCAAAATTCTACCCTTAAAAGTTAAATGGCACTTTTCAGTTTTGATTAAACTAAACAAAGCTTGATTGCGGGGCTCGTTAATTTGAGTTCTCTCCCATCGAAATATAATAGTCTATTCAGATGAGATCTTATCGAGAGTACTTGGTGCTTGATGGCCAATTCTAGCTCCGGGTTAGCAGTTAATCTTCGTAATAATTGTGAATGTTTCAGAAGGTTTTATTCTTGATTGTAAATTGGCAGACGTTTTGTTATGACCTTTAGATGAGCAGGTTGTAGCTCAATATGGAAGCATCTCTCATACATTATAGTATGGATATTGAGCTCAATGATAGATCCATTTTCTTACATAACTAAAAAAGTAGAAAAATGTTTATGCATTCATTCATACTTAAAGATAGACTTCATACTTAGATATTAGGAATACAAACGGTTAATAGTGATTAATTTTAAAACAAAAGGCTCCAAAATACTCACAGACCTGCCTCTTGTTTCAGAACGCCTCAACGTGCTCTACGAGCGCAACTGGACGCGCCTCGTTCACGAACAGCTGCGCAAGTTCGAGTCTTCCATCGTGGCGGCCGCGAGGCAGTCGCCCGAGGCACAACCACCTGAACTTGCAATGGACTCCAAGTGGACCTTCTCCGGGGCCTTGATATATTGTATCACGCTTATTACTACCATAGGTAAGATTTCTTCTTCTTCTTTTGGAGAATGTTCATTCCTGAAGGTTGGTCGTCAGATTTTTGTATCAGCTCTAACCATATAGAATATAGGTATATATGGGTGAAGTCAGATTTGATTACATCAATGAATAGAGTGAGTACCTCGTATGTTGAATTCTGTACGGAAAATTCTGGCTTGGGAAGTGTGAAGTTTTATTTTTGGTTTTTCATTGGTTTTTCACGAGTTGTGAGATATTGAAGAATGACTTTAGATCCAAGCAAGGTCCGTGTTCTTAGGTTTGTCCCCGTTTTAATGGTATTTTTACATATCTGATGAAATGCCTTATACAGGTCTAGATGAACTTCCTAGTGAGTAGAAATTTACAATATCATCATTTATAATACAAATGTACAACCACAGGATACGGTAACGTGTCACCGAGAACAGCGGCTGGTCGTGCAGCCACAGTCGCGTATGCCGCTGCGGGTGTACCTCTCACGCTTGCCTGTTTGGCTGGGCTGGGCGCGTCGCTGGCAAGGCTAGCACGGCTGGCCTGGCTGAGGGCCACGAAGAGGAAAGTACCTAATACCTGGAGGAAAGCTGGAGAAGTAAGTACTTACAGGGTTTTTGAAGAGTTAGGTTTGTACGACTTATTAGCTTATTAATATAATCGTGCGACTTAATTACAACTGTATAGGACTCTCAACAAAATATAATGCTGTTTCACATTATAATGCTCCATTTCAAGAATGTGAATAGGCCTAGGGTGGCCTGTATTTTTTAGCACTAAATACTAAAAATGTAACTGCTGGAATCATTAACTCGAGTAATTTTGAGTAACCACGCTTACACAAAAAACACGTTGGCTAGCTAGTAAAAAATAAAAAAGACGCTTATTTTGATACAAAACTCAGGTGCAAGAAAAAACAGTAATTTAATAGGCAGGCACTTAAAAATATTCCCACATAAGGTTGCAAGTAACAACCTCGCAATGAATTACGAAACACAAAATTGCCTTTTCCTGACAGCGTTCCTCTATTACTCCGAAAAATGCGCGGTAATTTAAACTATATAATATTCTCACAGAGAATTTTATAACAATGGAGCGTTAGTGAAACGAGACGGCTCTTTAAAACACGGTAACAGCCTATTAATGTTCCTAGCAGACCCTCCTGATGAACAATGTGTAGTAGTTGGCTTAATCACAACGGCAGCGGTCGACTGTAATTACACGGCAGAGACTAGATTACAAACACACGAACGTGTGCCAACCTCAGACTTAAAACAGGTAATTAAGATATAGCACAATGAAACTACGGAATTAAAACAAAATGACAAAGGAAAGCACTAACATTAAAAATAATTTTAAAATGTCGTATCAAATCTCAGCTTTATAAAGTCTAAAGAATAGATGATAAAAGCACTGTAGTTGAAAAATAAAACTTTCCAAGAACTGTACAGCAGCATCTCTGTCAAGCTTTAAAGCTTTAGAACTTTGTATTGTTTCATTTCATAATTCAAGACTTTTATAAAAACTAGTTTCGACTTTGAAAAAACGCTGACCTTTTAAAAGCGTAAATGAAAAATTGCACAGCATTTTCTTTCGACCAGAGCAAAAGTGATGTTACGATGAAAATTAAAATCTTCTCTTCTGTTTTTTAGCCTGAGAACTACCTCCAACTTCATGAGCAGCAACGGCTACTCCCGCAGCCAGCTGAACACAACCAGTACACCTCATTTCCTCCCCGAAGCCACCGGTCTCCTGGAACGGTGAAGGCGCGAGCGGGAGACCGGGGCCAGTACTCCCAAGTGTTCGAACGAGCCCCGGCTAGTCCTAGAGCAGCCACGCTAGGCCGAGTGAAGCGCAGTGCCTTGGCTGATGGTGAGTTTGAATAATCTTGAAATTAGGTTTTTTCAAAAATATTTTTTTAATCAAGGGCGCCCTGCGTGGGCAAATCAACGCAAACACGTACGAAATTCAAATATGTACGATGTGTTGCGCTGTACTGCACCACGTCAAAGAAAAACGACTGTTTGTTTTTTCGGGTCGCACCGCGCTTTTTCGCATTCGCATCCAGACCGCCCACATAAGATGCACCGCAACATTTAGTACAGCAAATTAACATTCAGTTCAGTCATCCAATATATCAACGTTGTCTAAAAGTATCAATTGAAATAGCCTATACCTTCCTTTCTCCAGAGCCACACACATCATCATCACTCCAAACCCAGACACTAGACCGCAAGAAGTCCATGAGCAGTTCGAAGTGCCTCGCCACAGTGCACGGACCCGGTCGAGGCAGAGGCAGGTCCACCATGCAGAGGCCTCGAGGACCAGTCATAGAACAGCTGATAGCTGAGGAGTGTGGTGAGCTGCAGATGAATAGGAGTCAAGATGACCTCGACGATTCAGAAGATCCCGAGGAGTCGTAAGTAGCTATATTCTTTTTTAGATACTGAGGTATATTTGTAATTCAAGATTTTGAAAAAAAAAGTCATCTTTAAAGCAACGTTCATGTTAAATGCTACGATATGATATGATCTATATTATTCGTACTAGTCGGTAAAACAGCTACCGAAAAAACAGAACTAACTAGCAGTTGATTTCTATACTATTTTTTTAGCCCGGATTTATTTTAGTGCAAAATCAGCTTTCACACAACTCCAATATTGATTCACATATGCAAATAAAATTTCTATCCAATATTGACTAGAACATTGTGACTGGATCCCGCAGTTTATATAAAAGTTTTTTAGTTTTACAATTTCAACTTTTCGTTTTTTTACAGAATATGTCCACACGACACACCGTCACGCGTGCCTTTGATTTGGAATGAAGAGAATCATAAAGTGAAGAGTTGTACCGTGCCCAGTAGCAGTGCATCAACCAGTGTTCAACATCATATTCACCATGGCATTGAACATTGTCACATCCCCGTTGGCATCGTTCTATTTCTTCTCCTCGCCTACATCTGTGTTGGAGCTGCCATCTTCTCCGCCTGGGAAAACTGGAGCTTCCTCGACGCTGCATACTTCTGCTTCATAGCGCTAGCCACAATAGGCTTCGGGGATTTCGTCCCTACTAGCTTCCTAACAACGAAGCATAGTACTGAGCACTCGAAGAGCGAGTACGTTCAAATGATCGCGTGTTGTGCTTACCTGGTTTTTGGACTTATATTAATAGCTATGTCGTTTAGCCTTCTACAAGATGAGGTAGTTGCTCGATGTTCGCAATTAGCTAATAGTTTAGGGCTCTCTCGTCAATGACAGTACGAGAAGAGTGATTGTAGCTCAACAGACAATCACTTAAGAATGTTATGATCGTTGTTGTAAGCAATTGATTTAGGGTCCACGTCATTTAATTTCTCATTGGATCCATATTCTGTACTTATTGTAATCTATGTTATCATTGTATCATAAATGAAAATTATTTTCTCATATCTACACGAAATTGTAATGATAATTTTGAATAATGAACAAAATTTGAAAAAATAATAAAAAACTTTTTACGGAATTTGTACTCGAAAAGGAAGAGGTTTGTGATGTAAATAATGTATAAAACTATTTATAAAAGCAAGGCTGAAATTGTAATGAAACAATAAAATTGTGTTGAACTATTCTGTGTTTGATTGTCTCTGGTGACTGCGGACTATTTACATTGGAAAATCACATAGCACATTCAATTGCTCTAATTAGGGCACTGCGAACCGAATAACTAGTACAACTGGGACCTGAATCTATTTTGGACACATTACATCAGTTAACTGGACGGCTAAATTCCCCAATTTTCCCACGTAAAACCGTCCCTGGTGGGATTACGTGCGGTCTGATACGGGACAAGTGTCCTTGAATTACAGCGGTATCGTCCTTATATGGGCCATAAAGTTGGACGTGAAATTTAAATAAAAAGTACTGAAATAGGTAATTTTTTGCTTTGATGTAGATACGTACTTTTTAGGGCCTACGTAGACAAAATTATATCGCACCTACGGTACAATAACGTCACTTATGCATCTTACCTAATTTTTCAGGAGAAGCATTTGAAAATTCAACACCCGATTACATTGTACAGTTGTTGTTGAATAAAAAAAATAATTGATAATAATTAAAACACAACTACATAAGTGACAATAACACACTAGGTAAAGCGGTGGATTAGAAGTATCTTCTCATACTCAGTTCAGTTTTGACAAAAATTGCATAAGTGACGTTATTGTACCGTAGGTGCGATATACAGACTTAATTAATCCTGAAAATAACATGTTATCTGAAATGAAAATCGCAATCTTTGTAATTGAACCTAAAAATCGAATAAAAAAATGCTTCGTAACGCTTACTGGACGAGAAATAATTATCTCTTCAATACCCTTTTAATAATAGGACTAAAACTAATTTCAACCCCTATTAATTTGAATTATTACAAAATAAACATTTCCCTCTATTAACCGTCCGTAATGTGGTCAAAAACTCATATCAGACTAGAAAACAGAACTACATTGGCTATTAGAACTATAACCATTAACCTCAGGTCATAGAGGTACAAACGTTTAGCCATTTGGCCATTTAGCCGCTGAGCCATTTAGCGTGTTCGCATTTTCTCTTCACATTACAACTACGTGACAATGTTTGCTGACATTTTGTTTAACATTGCTGTATTCTAAAGGCTAGCATGTGTTGGTTATGGTCAACTGATTAGCCTGATGAATTTTCGTGCAGGGAAGATCGCTGCGTTGTATGTTTAAATCAACCTTAATAATGGTAATAAATTACATAGCAGATGAAGACACTAGAACTATTTTGATTGATAATTTCAGTGCTATTAATATAAGAGACAGGTGTTTTTGTCGAAAACTGAATTTAACCTTAAATAAAAGGGTTGCTGATTGTTCATATTTTTGACCCATTTGTCTCAAAATTTTGAATAAAAAAAATCAGTTCACGCCTGGAATTGAAGCTGAACTATATAAAAATCTACTGCCATTTGTCTGAAGGTACCATCACATTGAGGTACTCATTTTAAGAACATTCAATTTGTGAAATCCTATTTGAAGTAAATGACGAGACTACGAGTACTTTCAGTAATACAAAACTAAGAACCTTTATCTATAACGATAGTAACTATAACGATAACCGAGCCTTTTTCAGTTGCCAAATCGACGATTTGACTAATAGGAGGCAATTTCAACGCTGGCAAGGTTTATTATCGTTATAGTAAAAAGGTGCAACCCAGCGTTAGAGTTCTTTTATAAAACAATAAATAAGTACTTATCAACGATAAAATTTAGCATTTACAATAACTTCTACAAGCAATACAAAATTTCCAATGCAGACGAATGAATAAAACAACATTCACCCGAGGCGTTACAATCGCCCGAAGTTCAAACCAAACTAGTTTGAAATTCATAAATATCCCGCGTTCCCACCTGTTTTCTCGCGCTCTAAGGGAACTTAATAAAACTTCTGAATGCAACCTTCGGTGGCGGGAACTTTGCAGTGCTGACAAAAGCTTGCACAGATTTATGAGCCAACAATGTGATAGTTAGTTTAAATTGAATTGGCGTTTACGTATGATGGTGGTTGTGTGACGATTTTACATGAGAGGTGGTGCAACTTAGGTGCAACGTTTCTAATGCTTTTGTGTACCTCAAAACTAGGAAACGACCTCTCTGCGCTTCAATATTGACGCTTGATAATCCTTGATCATAAATCTTTTTTAGGGATGAAAAATATTTGTATTTTGACTAGTTGGTAATACATACGTTCATTTTTCATAGATAATGGTATGGAACCCTTTGTGCGCGAGTCTAACTCGCACTTGACCAGTATTTTTTATTATCTACTATTGTCATACATAGAGATTATTAGATTTCTACTTCTACTAAATGATTTATAACTGTCTGTCCATTTATAAAAAAAATCCCAATACAACATTTATTTCACTGATTGCAAAAGTCGCCGATGTGACTTAAGTGTTAGGCCTCGAATTCTTCATTTTGTAAATTAAAGGTGGTTTGTGAGGAAGATTAATTAAAGTCTGCGCTAATCAATTCGTGGCCTGCGACGCGTCTTACACAAAAGATGTGCTGGCTTAAGTCTGGCCTGAATAAGCTTTTCTGGCTAATTATTTTCTCTTTACACCTGAGGTTTCTTCATTTTGAATTAATAAAGGTCGTTGTATATTTTAAAATATTTTTAAGGCCAGTATCGTTTTTATATAAATGTTTATCTGGGAACAAATGTAGATCAGTTTTTTACACTATTTATGATAAAAAAAAACAAATAATTTATTTATAGTATTTGATATCTCCGTCTGATTTTTATTCCAAGCTTGCTGCCGTGAAATTTATTTTATTTAACAGTAGGAAACAAATACATATAAAGTGTTGTGACACCATTCGATATCTCTATGTTGTACCAGGCTTAACATGACGTGTCCCACGGGACAATGTCGAAATACGAAAATTCAAAGTACCCTAATCCCATGATAAAACCTTAAATAGGAACAAAAGCGAGTTGAATTTAAATAAATACACGGACCTACAGATAACAATATCGGTCTCCGGAGAACGAAACATTATCACAATAAATTATTTAGGTAACCTAAAACTGGAACACTTAAACAACGTGACTCGAATGAAATTCGTTGAAATAATTTGTCTCTTTAAAAATAGGGATCGATTTGAGAGAATGTATCGATGTTTATATTCTATTTAGAACAGTCTAATTGGATATCAATCATTCTGACTGATACCATAAAATAAAAAATCCGAGTATGACAGAAATTCAGTCATACAATTCAGTCTGGATTTATTTTGTGAAAAGCAATAGGAATAACATTTTGAAAATCTTCTTTATTTATTATGAATAGTATCGATTAAAATCATAAGGGCCAGTTACACAGGTTCCAGATAAAGTTCTAGATAGCTATCTCACAAATAGTGCCATAGAAAAGTAGTCAACATTAAAAACATTTGTATGACAGTATTTGCCAGACAGCTACAAAGAACTTTAAAACCTGGAAAACGGGCCCTAAGTATTTTAACAAAGTATCGATAGTTAATGAAAAAGCCCATCTCTATGAACTAATAAATTGTTTGTATCACGATCGAAATTATTTCCGAATAGATGTTATTTGAATACATAATAGCTTGGAGAATTTAATGGGATTAGGAACATTAATAGCAAGATGGAATTGATTACACTGGTCTACAGCATTTTTGCAACAAAGGTAAGATATATGATTTCTTGTAGATTATTTCATACTGAATCATAGTCCAGAATATAAAATTGCTCTAGCACGTCGGGATTTGGAGATAAACCATGGTAATAGTNTAGATTTCATTACTTTTTAGAGATTAACAAGCAGCTTCAGCGAGAATTGGCTAGTTTTTTACAGAATGTTTTTGGTGGGATCTTATTTATGCTTTATAAAGTATTTCTGGGTCATCAATCAGTTTTTCGTTGTAAAACTTCCTTAAATCTTTTGAAGAAAGACATGCTGCGTATAAAGTCGATAATTATTTATTGCAATAACATGATAAGAAATATGATGACTTTTATTACTGTTAATTAATGCTTCTTTGCATTTCATTATGACAGTTATATATTTTGTCAATATAATGACAAAGAAACAATATTTAACAGTCAAAAATAAATTGAAGACCAAAAAAGATACAAACCATAAATCTGCAATCGGTACTATTACATCTAAAGAAACTAATATAATATCAACCAACACTAATGTAGATACAAATCCATTACATACAAAACCTATAATAGAAAAAGATAACTTCAATACTCAAACATTGCCTAATACTAATGTTGCAATCAGACCGACGGAATACGATATATCAACATTCACTCCATCTCAGACTATTCTTGAGTATGAAATAGGTAAAGTGATACATGGGCAAACACAGGTGTGTTTTACGATATTATGTTACCTATACCTATCGATTTTTGTGCGGTTATTACCTAAGCTTAGTATAGAAAGGTATAGGTACATATATTTCTATTTATACTACCTCCTAGGTTGTCCAATCAATGCTTAATGGTTTTCGTCTGAACGTTTCTGCACTTTGCTTAAGGTTAAAGATTATCTTTTAAGAAATTGCTTCGTATGTTTTGCATTTTATAGCATTGTGATCAGAATAATAGATGTTTGCATATTTAAAATTCTGAGTTGGATTAAAATGTGAATCTTCTTCATTATATTTATTGGTACTAGCTACTGCAGTTTTCAATCCAATCTCATAGATATGATTATTCTGGGTTCAATGTTATCACCTTTCTTATTAAACTTGATCATTTAATCTTTTGTTTCTAGTCATGGCCATACTTCTTCCTCTTCATGATCCTGGAACACATAGTCCTGAGGCTAAAGGGCATGCCAGGCATCAGGCTAAACGATGGCATCACCAGCATATCACACGGTATCCTCCAAGAGTGTGGAAGGTAAGACATTTTTCAGATCATTTATAATGTTAAAACTTTCTTTGAGATTTTAGTTCGAGTGTGGCTATGAATGTCATGAATAATTTAGTAGCTAGAACATCATCCTAGCTTATTTTATTTAAAGGAATCGTGAAAAAGACATGCGGACCGGGAGAACAGACCTATCCAATTTAAACAAGTCCGTAAATCAACGATCAAAAATCCTAAGTAAACGCAATGATATGACTATCTAAAAAAAAAATTTCATTGGTAAAGAATAGCGTTGGCATTTCTTTAAAAAATATCCTACGAGACTATTCCAATATGTCTGAACACAGTAAATTTGCAAATCCTTTTGAATTTAGGTAAAACCGCTACTAAGCATCTTTAGCTGGCAGCCTGCCATAGTATTGTAGCATGCTTCGATATTTTCTTTATTGTTAAAATTAGAATTATATGCAAAGTATCAGCATTCTAAAAAATACTCGTTTTGTAAGTCCACACATAAAGATGGATTCATTTCTGTAGATACATGATCTTTTTTATCATCATTTTTTGTAGTTGCATACGTTGCTGTCTTTGACAAAAATGACGTTGAAATCTCGTATAAGATAGAAAAAATCAAGATAAAGAATGGTTAGATAATAATTTATCTTCGTTATGAAGGTCATTTCATTATCAACCGCTTTTAGCGCGACAAGTTATATTTATCAAAGCTTATGAATAAAACCTGTAATTTCCCTAGAGAGATCTACCTATTATATTTTATTTTCTTTAATCTGAAGCTCATGTTTTATGCATTATTATTAATTAACTGGCATTTTTATACTCGTCTCCTGTTTGGTACGCTATTCCAATCATGGTCCTCTGTGTGACAGGTTCATCAAAACCTGCTCAGCAGGATTGTATTTATATTCAAAATACGGTGTATCTTTTTGCCTATTTTCATTTAGTTCTTTTCACACGTGTTTGTCTGCTAGAATACTAATTATCATTCTAACTTTCGCGGTTAGCATGGTATGGGCATGTAATGAGGAGAGATGAATCAAATTCAACAAAGAGTGTATTGAGTATGAATGTAAATGGAGGGTCAGGTAGAGGAAGACCAAAGAAAAGATGGATGGATTGCCTGAAAGATGATATGAGTGAGAAAAGAGTGAATGTCAGTATGACAAGTGTCAAAGAGAAATGGGAGCGGAAAACATATTGCACCGACTCAAAATAAAGTTAGGAACAGGGCAGGAAGATGATGTTGTTACTCTCGCGTTTCAAATATTAACGAAGGCTTTATTTTCCAGGCTAGTATGGCGAGGAGCAGAGTCGTTCGTATACACGTGGATATACGCGAACTTCAGGCTAGTGGACCTGCCGTGGGACAGTGCGGTCACGTGGTATGCAGCAGCTTTGGGTGTCGACTTCTGTTACTATTGGATGCACAGAGCGTGTCATGGTAAGTGTGGTTACTTTAAGCAGTTATTCTTTATCTTTTGGTTTTCTCTCATTTCCATCTTTTGGAAGGTAAATTCGTAGATGGTGTGAGAAAAAGTGTCTTAATACCCAATCTGGATAATATTGTGCTCTATTTATTAGAAATGCGAGGTTAATGCGAGGCTGCATGTGTTTCTGACCCTTCTGTCTCCATTTCAGTGTATTTATGCTAAAATACTCATTTTCAATATTTTTAATAAACCTTAAACCTGGCCTTAAAAAATTACCTAATGATGATGATAAATGAAATCGTTTTTTCACAGAGGTCCACATTCTATGGGCGCAACATCAAGTCCACCATACATCTGAAGACTTCAACATGGGTGTCGGAATCAGACAATCTATGTTGCAAGGATGGTGTGGATTTGTAAGTATCATGCTATATACATTTACATACTCACGATCTGGCGAAACCGCTTCACTTCACTTAAAATTCACGAAAAAGTTGTGAGGATGCCATCTGAAAAATTGTTCTTAATTGTCTTTATCCAGTCCTATACTTCAAATTGGAATGGATTAGCGGTATTACCGTGAAAACGAAAAAGTAGTTGCATTCGCTGAATCCACTTGGTATGAAAATCTATTAACACGATAGCTGCGGAACGCGGCTTAAAACACCTCGTCCGTGTCTGGTCGTTATAGCGGTAAGAAAAAACGTTAACTTCTCTGTCGTGCGAGAGGCATAACTTCAATCTGGTTCGGTGTAGGAGAGAGATAACTATATGTTTGAGACGTGCTTTTGATTCCTAGTTCTATGGTACACCAACCCTATGTCGGGTTTGTTAGACCTCGTGCCGCACTGAACAAATAATAATGCTAACACAGTGCGGAACGAGGTTGCGAACGCCTCGTGCCACCGCGCACCTCGTACCGCACCCCACGCTAGTTTCACGTGGTTAGTGTTGTGCAACGCAGTTGACGCTGCGCACGCTACGAACTAAGACCGCTGTCTTTGAGTTAAAAATTATCATGTCGAGACGTTGCCGAAAACAGTTGATCAAGGAGGAAGATGAAGAGAAACTGGTGGTATATTTGTGACTTAAATAACAAATATACTCTGTCTAGGTGAAATAATTATGCCAAGTTACCTAGGTATATTAGAATACCTACGTTTATTTGTTAAAATAAATATATATCAGCAAAGTACGTTAATGTGTATTTTATTGTATGTATGTATGTATAGCTCCCTATACCTTTGCCCAGCAGTGATGAGACTCGGCAGGCTAGCCGTATATCTGTATGATGTATAGTAAGTACATAACTTTGATAAATAAAAACCATAAAATAAAATCGATATTTATTTTCCCATCACTAAAAAATATGAAAACCTGCCATTTTTCAGTGCGGTACGGGGTGCATTAGACCCCACATTTTATTTTACCCATAGAATCTAAACTAATTAATTTTACCACGGGCGGCGGCAGATTTAGGTTAATCAACTCATTGTTAATCATAATCAAGAAAAAAGCTGCCAATTTTGTCTTATTTGGCGCCAAAAAAAGGATTTAAGTCTCCTTCGGGCGGTGGGGTTTAATACGCCTCGTGCCGCCACAATGTCGGGTATTGGACGAGGTTTAAAACAACTCGTAACGCAGTACTGTAAAGTAAAGATAAATCTGTGCCGCAGTGAACGTGTTAAGCCTATCAATTTACTAGTGAGGATGGTGAGCCACAAAAATATTCCATTTTCATCGTAATCAGTATTAATGGATCGAATAATAATTAGAAGCAAAACAAAGAAGCTGCTAAGTCACTAATGAAAGAATCATGACCATCGCTAATCCATCAACTACCTTCCTTCCTTTGGGAATAACTTAAAGGTTATATCCGAATTATCAGTAGTTACAGTTATACTGTGGTTCCGATAATAATAGAAAATATTCCAAATAATACTCCACTAATTATAATATTTAATTAATATCTAATACTGAGAATCATGGACCTAAATTAATCATACGAAATGAAGTTCGGTTCAAACAAAATACGGTAATAATTTAGTTGCCATTATTATTTCAAATGTGATTACATTATGTGTCTATATTTTTGTATCCCAGGCTTATTCAGCCTTTATATACATATTTCCATACTCAAAAATAAACTATTTTATAAACCAAACTTTTCATAAAATAAGACTAAATAATACAACTTTTTTGAGAACCCATAAAACTAAATACACCTTAAAGTATTTTATAGGCTCCCATACTGTACAAAAAGCCATCGTTTTGTTTCTTTTCTCTATATGTTTTCTTCTGTTTCCCTTTACTAAGTTATAAATGTGGGAATGAATGCTTAGTGGAACGAAACGTGATAGAATATGAGGGAGGTGTGAGCGAGTGAGTGAATGAGGGAGTGAGAAGGATATAGAATAAAACGGTGTAACGTGCGAGCATGCGGTAAGGCCGGCTCCACACGTTGGCCCCAACGCTCGTACCAACGTTGGACCGCAAACTCGGTGAGGCGTACACACGTTGGCTCATAAACTAGTCCTGTCCCGTCAGGGCCAATGTGAAGATGTCTGATACAGAAATTGAAACTGCTCTGAGCGCGTTTAGTTTAGTAATGATGAGTGCACATTTATATTTATTACTGAGAAAAAATAAAAAGCCACGTCAAAGAAGATGGTGGATGACGATACATCATCCAGATCGAGTAGTCACAATTTTTTTTTCTATAAAGTCGATACGTGCTCATAAATGACTCCCGCTTTTTTTTTAAATCTTCAATAGAAAAAATCCTTCCCATATTATTATGAATGGTGCGCCATGCATCAGCCAATAATTTTTTATTTTTATGGTCTTTTCTGGTTGTGTCCTATATTACTGGATGCGCTTAATAAATTTCCAAAAAATCGATTACTTTTTCATTTGTCCATGCCGCCGGTGGCGATTTTATGGATGAAAAAGCCATTCACGCTCGACGTACGCACTCGCTGCG
>NWSH02000525.1:9722853-9747696 GCA_002382865.2 Heliothis virescens | reverse complement strand
GGAATTATATATTTCATATTTGTTGCATTTTTTTATTTTTATTTTGTTGACTAGTGTTATTAGGGGTGGATTAATCCCATAAACTCGTGTGTTTAGCTAAAATTGGTCATTTTATAGTAAGTATGAAATATTCGGCATTTGTGGTGCTATGTTGGATTGCTAATAAAATCAAGTCAAAGCGTAAATCATATATACTCCTTCGTAAAATTCTGCAGAGTACGTATATCTATACTAATATTATTATGCGAAATTTTTTTCGTGTGTGTGAACGCTCTAATCTCAGAAACTACTCATCCCAGAAAAGTATAGCAACCTATTCATTGATAGAGGCTACTTTTTATTCAAGTGCAAGAAGTAGTCCTCTCATGACGCGGGTGGACCCGTGGGGTACAGCTAGTTGTAATAAAAGGGGTGATTTTCACAGAATAACATTCGTTCTGCAATAGAATCTTCAGTAGTTGCAGAAACAAGCATACCGACATATCTAAATCTAAAAGAAACTAAGTTCAAGTAAAAATAATTCAGTTCGTAATACAGAAACATGAAATCGGTCTCTTAAACTGAGTTTAGCTTGATGACAGTTAGTTTGATCATTGAAATCGTGTCTTAATGCTTCTCCTTAACAAGCGGATCAAATAACCGGCTCACTGCCCCGAGGGGAGGCTTTTAAAAGCAAGTACTATGGAAATAACCTCCCAACTGAAGGATATAAACACAAGTCTAATTGCCAATACAATTGGTATGACGACCGTTTTACTTGAAAGGTAATTGCTAATTAAATAATTAGTGGATAATATTAGTTGGGAATGTTTTTAAATAGTACTTTTAGCCAGGTCTTTTGCCCTAGTTTCGTATGGGAATTTCGATAAATGATTTTTGTATAAGGCTGATTGGGGAAATATTCACAAATTATAGATAGATAGATATACTTTATTTATTAGGTACACCAATTTTTACATTTTTGATCTTAAAACTAATTAAAGTAGGTGCTATAATGGGCGGTCTTATAGCTAAGAGCGATCTCTTCCAGACAACGTTATCACCAAAATTATCGTTGAAATAGTCGAACATACTGCCATCTTTAGCAGACTAAGCTATGCAGACATTTTTTTTATTTTTCATCATTAATTATCATCTCCAAAACAATTAATTACCTAAGTATCATCTCAAATACATTGACATTATTGTTTCCTTGTTTACAGCAAGGTAAAGGTAGTTCACACAGATCGATGGCTCAACAGTTTCATTTGTCTTCCTCAGTGTAGACGTAGCCTTACAAAAACTGTGATCGATGTGTTCCTGTTTTTATAAACACCTGTTTGGCCCCTGTTTATTGTTTGTTATTTTCCAATGTGTTTTTTGAACATCAATCTTTGTTGGAGATTTGACGGTGAATTAGCGGGTGAGAGGGCTTTTACTGTGAGGTGGAATTGATAAATTCTCTTTATTGTGTTAGTTGTTGTTGTGGCGTAGATATATTCAAGCTTGCATTGATTGTAAAAATCTATCTACTTGATAGAATTTGGGCTAAAAGAACTTCGTATGGATGGACTGCATAAAACATAGTTAAAACTACATAGTTAGAAGGGCATTTAATAAATGATGACACAAGTTGATATAATGTAGATGGTGGGAATGAAAAAAAACTTCAATTTTAAGAGGCCTGTGCTAAGTTAGGGATAAAATTATTTTCGTATAAGAAATATACTTATTTATTACAAAACTAATTAAACCGACTGATAATGCTTAAATAGTGAATTCAATAACTTCCACAAATAAAATAACAAAACAAACATACAAATAAACTTCAACCACATAAAAAATGTACTAAAAGAATTCCATTTGTATGAGAAAGGTTCACAATGGACCGCAATATCTCCACTAATCGGATCCCTCGAATTGATTCAAATATGTCAGACGTAATCCTCGAGGGAACTCTAATACTCTATGTTAGTACATTAATAACGTTTACTGATTCCATAGTGGACGAAATATGAGCTTTTCACTCTATAGGGAACATTTTAATATTGTTAGATAACGGTTTTTGTTGTGGACAGTTTTGGAAACATTTGCATTAGGGTTCACTTTTCCTGTCCTGGTATAATAATACCAGGTTCCGCCAGCGATTTANTCCATAGTGGACGAAATATGAGCTTTTCACTCTATAGGGAACATTTTAATATTGTTAGATAACGGTTTTTGTTGTGGACAGTTTTGGAAACATTTGCATTAGGGTTCACTTTTCCTGTCCTGGTATAATAATACCAGGTTCCGCCAGCGATTTAACCCGCTTTCCCGTGGGAACTAATGCGCGCACCCGGATAAAAAGTAGCCTATAACCTTCCTCGATAAATGGGCTATCTAGCACTGAAAGAGTTTTTCAAATCGGACCTGTAGTTCCTGAGATTAGTGCGTTCAAACAAACAAACTCTTTAGCTTTGTAATATTAGTATAGTTTAATGAATTTACAAATAGTAGCCCACTGCAATTCGGGCATTGCTACAATAACATAGTTGACGTAGCAATGCGTAGCAGAATCAGCTACGCCGCGCCGTAGCAATGACGGAGCATATGCTACGACATAGCACTGAGACGTAGCCGTAAAATTATAAATGGGATATTGAAATTCCATCATATGTTGGCATCATGGTAAAATTCGTAAGTACATGTGGGAATGAATGCTTAGTGGAACGAAACGTGATAGAATATGAGGGAGGTGTGAGCGAGCGAGTGAATGAGGGAGTGAGAAGGATATAGAATAAACGGTGTAACGTGCGAGCATGCGGTAACGTTGTAACGAGCCGAAAAGTTTAAAATAAAATTAGGAAGTCTTATAAAGAAAAGTATTTTATTTCAATATTATTGATCCCCGGCACGAAGAGAGCTACAGATTTTGGGGGCTCGTCCGGGATCGATCAACAACGAAGTTTTACTACGACGCACGGGCCGGCACCACGCGGCGGCCATTATTCAATTTGAATTACGAAGTTACGGAGCACGATGGAATCAAAATCAACGACGACTACGACTGCAGCGGCGCCGAAATCGCCGGCGCCGACGCCGACGCCGCCGACGCCGGTGGCGTTTGGGCTCACCGAGGGGCTCATTGAGAAATTCAGTGGAGATGACAAAACTTACTCTTCGAGTAAGTGGGCTCAAGACATAGAAGATAATGCTGAAATATTTCAGTGGTCGCCGCAGCAAACTTTAATCGTAGCTCGCCGGTCACTCACCGGAACGGCTGAGCTATGGTTAAAATCCGAGAAGGCGTACAAAACCTACGGCGAACTCAAGACTGCGCTTATGAAGGAATTTCCAGACACCTCAAACGTCAAGGAAATGCACGAGTTGATGGCGGCGCGCAAGAAAATGAAGAGCGAGACGTATTATCAATACATGTTGCATATGAAGGAGCTAGCGCGGCGCGCTAAATTCCCCGATTACATCGCCATACAATATATAGTGGATGGAATCGACGATTTTGAGAGCAACAAAGTTATTCTGTACGGTGTGACGACGTTTCCGGCTTTAAAAGAAAAGTTATCTATTTATGAAAAAATGAAATCCAAAAGCTGGGAGCGCGAAAAGAAAACAAACAGGTCAAAAGGTCACACGAAGTCGGCGGAGGCATCTTCGGGAGCGGCGAGGCGGTGCTATAGCTGTGGTGACGTGGGGCATGAAGCGGGTGTGTGTAAAAACGGACTAAAGTGTTTCGGGTGTAATGAGTTCGGTCATATTCGCAATCAGTGTCCTGTGAATCCCGTGAAATATACGTCTACAGCATCGGCATCGAGTCATTCAATCGCCAAGATGGCGGGCGCAGGCGGCGGCGGCGCACACGGCGGCGCCCGAGGAGGCGGGGCTTCCGGTTCAGGGGGAGCCGGAAGGGGTGGACCTAAGCGACCCGTGGCTATGTTCGGAACGGTGAATGAAGTAAGCGGAAACGAGGCTGTGAGCTCGGTCATAGACAACGAAACGACATTGACAGATGTCAACACCGTGAATGTGACAGCTACGTGTTACGAAGATCGAAACGTCAACGTCACGCAAGTAAACAAATGTGTTCGAAAGCCGGTTAAAGACATTAAAATTAATAATAAAGTTTTAAATGCTCTCGTAGATTCAGGTAGTGATGTAAATTTGTTATCTTTGTCGTATGTACCTATTTTAAACGCAGAAGTAGCGAGTGAAACATTGTCAATGTCTGGTTTAGGCCGTAGTAAGATACAATCGAGGGGCAGTATTTCTGTTGGACTTGAGATCGATAATCAGTGTTTTAATGATGTGGTTTTTCATTTAGTTCCACCAGAGGTTATGCCCTACGACGTAATAATAGGTCAGGAGTTCCTGGGTCGTGTCACTGTGGTAATGAACGAGGGGGATATTAGGTTTTTTCCCATTGGTTGTTGTGAATGGGTAGGTCAAATTGATTGTTTTCCAGGATGTGTACCAGTCAATGTTGATCACATTCAAGATCCAGTGGTAAAGTCTGAAGTTATACAATGTGTTGAGGAGTATAAGCCATTGTATAAGGAGGAAGCCCCAATCCAACTTCAAATTGTATTGAAAGATGACATCCCAGTGCGACAGCGACCCAGACGACTGTCACTTATGGAGCAGCGGGTAGTGGAAGATCAAATCGAAGAATGGCTTGATAAAGGCATTGTCAGGGTGAGTTTCTCAGATTACTCAAGTCCTTTAGTACTAGTAAAGAAGAAGGATGGTTCGATTAGGGTCTGTGTGGACTATCGGCAGGTTAATAAGAAAATAGTTAAGGATGAATTTCCACTTCCCGTTATCGATGATTTGATTGACAAATTGCAGGGAGCCAAGGTGTACAGTGTACTCGATTTGAAGAGTGGTTTCTTTCATTTGAAAGTTAGTGAAGAGTCTATTAAGTACACCTCATTTGTCACACACCACGGGCAGTTTGAATTTCTGCGTGCCCCGTTTGGTTTGTCCACCTGTCCCAAAACTTTTATGAGATTTGTGAGTATAATCTTTAGAAATTTGATTTCCCAAGGAGTGTTAATCATATTTATCGATGACATTATAATTCCAGCATTGGATGAAGTTCAGGCTGTATCGAGGTTGAAGCAAGTGCTAGAAGTCGCAGCACATTATGGCTTGGAGATTAATTGGAAAAAGGCGAACCTACTGCAGCGTGAAGTTGAGTACTTGGGCCACAGGGTGAAGGATGGAGAAGTACGGCCAAGTACGGATAAGGTGGATGCAGTCATAAGGTACCCTGAGCCAAGAACTCTCAAGCACTTGCACAGTTTTGTTGGATTGACAAGTTATTTTAGGAAGTATATTGAGAACTATGCCTCTGTGGCGAAGCCATTGACTGATTTATTAAAAAAGAATACAGAGTTCATATTTGAGGTGAAGGAAAGAACAGCTTTCGAAACACTGAAGAATAAATTAGCTAGTGGACCTGTTCTGAAGATATTCAATCCGAGGTTGAAGACTGAATTGCACACTGATGCCTCAGGTGTAGCATTGGCTGCAATACTCATGCAACACCATCCAGGGTCAGGCTTACACCCGGTACACTACATGAGTAAGAAGACAACTGACATTCAGAGCCGGTACTCAAGTTACGAGTTGGAAGCACTAGCCATCATAGAAGGTATCAAGAAGTTCAGACACTACCTTTATGGTATTCCATTTAAAATAGTCACCGACTGTAAGGCTTTTGAATTGACACTTAAGAAGAAAGACTTGTCAGCGAAGGTAGCCAGGTGGGTCCTCATGCTCAGTGAATACAATTTCGAAGTGGAGCACAGAGCTGGTTCCAGGATGCAGCATGCAGATGCTCTGAGCCGCATTCCTACAGTGGCAGTGGTCACCACTCTACAGGAGAGTTTATGCCAAGCACAAGATCAAGATGATGGCATAAAAGCCATAAAGGAGATTCTGAAAGGAGGAAGTCCATACGACGATTATTGGCTAGAGAATGGTGTGTTATATAAGACTGGGCAGAAGCTGTTAGTAGTACCAAGAGGTTGGGAGAAAGAAATCATTAACAGAGTTCACAGCAAAGGTCACTTCGGAAAGTCTAAGATGAAAGAGTTACTGCATAAAGAATACTACATTAGAGATGTGGACAAGAAGATACAGGATTTTTTATTGAGTTGTATTCCCTGCCTACTAGCCACAAGGAAGGAAGGAAAACAGGAAGGATTTTTGAATCCAATAGAGAAAGAAGCTGTTCCATTTGATACCTTACATTTAGATCATATTGGTCCACTCACAGAGACAAGAAAACAATATAACTACATCCTCACGGTGATAGATGGGTTTACGAAGTTCGTATGGTTGTTCCCCACGAAAACTACTTCATCATCAGAGACAATAAGAAAAATTCAGATTCATCAGCAAATATTTGGGAACCCCCGGAGGTTCATAACAGACCGGGGAACAGCATTTACAAGTAATGAGTTTAAGAGCTATTGTGAAGAAGAAAAAATATGCCATGTGAAGATTACTACTGGCGTGCCACGTGGTAATGGCCAAGTAGAGAGAGTACATCGAATACTTATTCCAGTTTTAACAAAACTATGTTTGGGGGATTCCGGAGTATGGTACAAGCATGTAAGCAAAGTGCAGAGGGCACTCAATGCTACTTTCCAGAGAAGTATAAACACAACACCATTTGAACTACTGATGGGAGTAAAAATGAAGAGTAAAGAAGATCTAGAGATCCTACAGCTATTACAGGAAGAAAATACACTACAATATGATGAAAACAGAGAGAAGATTAGGCAGCAAGCCAAAGAACAGATTCTAAAGATACAAGAGGAAAATAAAAAACAATATGATAGAAAGAGAAAGGAAAGTTCAAAGTACAAAGAAGGCGATATAGTGGCGATTAAGAGAACACAGTTTGGTCCAGGGTTGAAGCTGAAACCGAAATACCTAGGCCCTTATAGAGTGGTGAAGTGCAAGCGTAATGATCGTTATGACGTAGAGAAACTTGATAGTTCTATAGAGGGTCCCCAGCGTTCATCCAGTTCAGCTGACCAAATGAAGAGATGGCCTGAACATGGTGACGCCGAGATGTTAGAGGAGTAGCAGTCACCTTACTCTGCAGGTAGATCTTCATGTCAGTTCCTTGTTTCAGGAGGGGTTAAATTTCGTTATTATCGCAGTGACATGGCGTAGGGCTACCTGTACCTGAGTATTTACTGTGCTATTTTTGTAAAACTTAAACATTTTGTTTTCTAAACCTTAAGATTGTATTAAGATTGAAGTAACAGTTAAATGTTTATTTGCTAACGTAAGGTTGTGTATTTTAAATTCAGAAATAAGATTGTCTTATTCTTACTAGGTTGTAAGACAGTAAGAAGCAGTTCTGTTTATTAATTCGTTGTAGTACAGTTTAAGTTCATCTTACTTAACTCAATTATGTAGTAGTTAATATGATGTTTAGTCTAGTTAGTACCTAAGATTTTGGTGTATGTCTGAGGACAGACATGAGTGCAGGACGGCCGAATGTGGGAATGAATGCTTAGTGGAACGAAACGTGATAGAATATGAGGGAGGTGTGAGCGAGCGAGTGAATGAGGGAGTGAGAAGGATATAGAATAAACGGTGTAACGTGCGAGCATGCGGTAACGTTGTAACGAGCCGAAAAGTTTAAAATAAAATTAGGAAGTCTTATAAAGAAAAGTATTTTATTTCAATATTATTGATCCCCGGCACGAAGAGAGCTACATACATGTAGTCAAAAGTCATAAACAAAAGTACCTACCTACACAGTTAATAAAACACAAAGCCACAAATCCTCCATTCTCCACTAGATTTCGAGTTCCAGTTTCAAAAAAGAGCCTTTCGGACCATTAAAACCTGTAAATGACTCCGCAAGCCCGATGTCGACGTGGCTTCGTTCATGTACCCCTTACTACGTACATAGTGGTCGCACCAGATGTGGTTGCATTGGAGGTTTGCACTTGGCTACTTCAATTTAGGGTTAAAGATGTTAGATTTTTTTTATTCGCTAACCAAATTGACTCAACTATTTCAATTTTCATGTAAATACGCCCTTTAGTTTAGAATATTAACATATAGATAACAATTTACAAGTAAAAGTTGTAAATTGATTAAACTAATTTTAGTACTAAAGTTTTCAGTTTAATGTTTAAGTAATTTGAATTAAACAATGTTTATACAATTTAATTTTAAGCGTGCTCCACAAAAGGACCCTATGTCAATATCGCTCGCTAAAATTAAGTATTAATATGCATATCACCTTTATACCACACAGTCTGGCCACACAATCAACTGAAATGCGTATAACCGGCCTAAGTAAAAAGTACCTAAGTCACAGTATAACCTATTCACTAGCGCGTGCTAATGTATTCCATTGTCAAACAACACCCTCATTTTCTATTCCTTCGACAACCCTAACCCGGTAGCGGGACCACAGAAAAAAAACATGGCCGACAAATTTTATTGACACGCTGCCTACGGACTTCATTTTCCGCGCAATATATTTTAATCTGTGTTATTTCGTAGGGACCAAAGTTTTACAAGACCTTGTTAAAAGCGTGTCTTTAGTAATTTCGGTAAAAGGGGCCGGCGCGGGTCGAGTGTCACATCTATATGTTAATTGTGATTTCGTGCACCTTCGGCCATGGTAATAGAGGCGCACATGTATGGAATTAACCATGAAGGGACAAAGTAAATAGGACCTCGTGTTTTCACGAATGAAGTGTTTTTTTTTCGGCCTCTTTCGAATTCAATTGGCGTACTTGTGATGAAAGTGCCTTGACTTACCAAAGAGTTGTTATATGTGTAGGAATGGCTGAGAAAATACCTTTTGTTTCCATTTGATCTTTTTTGTTTTCTTTATGGTATTGTATATTTTTTGGATAAATGTAGGTAACGTGTGGGTAGTGTAGACTGGAGGCGAAGACATTTAATAATAATATGCTGACATTTAAACGGCCCACGGCGATTTGAAAATGCTTTTACCTACTGATAAAGGAAATGTCGCACCTAAATATAAAATAAAACTCGTAATTATAGTATCCTTGCTATAAGTTACCATCACACTAATGTAAAATATATGCAAGAACGTGGTACGCTTACACCGCGCGTCGTTCAGCAAGATACGCGCGTGCGGACTGTTCTAATGTAAAATATTATTTTCAAAGCACATACTGAACAGCAAAACAGCACCACATTTTCCCACTTTTCCTGTCAAAGTCGTAACGGCTCAAAGTGTCTATAAAAAGCGATATCAATAACTGTACTTAAAGTCGGTACTGAATAGACCTGCGCAGCGGTGAGAGGGTTAGCGTGCACTTTAATGAGACCGAACGCTCGTGTTATTAATACTAATGGTGGCTGTGAAGTCAAGATACGTAGTAAATAAGGCATAACTTAAAATCTTTTATGAAATCCATTTTAGTAAATGAAATACCAATATTTTTTGTTAAACTCCTGTTTTAGTTTTAGATTCGATTCGTACGGACTTTCATAAGTTGATTCGTTATGCTTTTCAATAGTTTTTCTATTGTGTTGGTGTATTGGTATTTTAGCCTGGAGTGTTGTTTGCGTGTTTTTTTAGATTTTGAAGCGAAGGTATTAATTGCTTTTGGATATAAAGAAAAGTAATATATTGTTGACCTAAATACCATAATGTTGCTGCAGCATTTTGTGCACGAAGAGAGGCAAAATATTCCACTAAACTGATTCAGACTGGCAAATCTAAGAATATAATTTTCTACAAACAAATGCTGACATAATTTTGGGGTCATTCTAACATTATTTCACGAAATTTTAGAACTTAATTATAACATCAACACTCACTCTGCATAAACGGGTACAATTTGTCACTGATCACATTGAAAGGGTTCATACTCTGAGTAACCTAATACGACAAGTAATATTATAAAGTGAAGCCTATTTTTAGGAAAGGAAAGGCTTACACAAATATCCTGCCCATTGTTATGGCCCGGTGGGTCATTGACCTCGCCTAAAGCTGCTTTTCCACGGGCGATGTGCTACGCAGCTATGCTACGAATATGTAATAGCGTAGCTGTGACCGTTTCCACTGATACTAAGTTTCGTAGCGGTACGAGAAAGATGTGCTATGAGGATGCACCGCCGCAAAACTACTGTGCAAGGATGATTCGCAGCTCGAACTTCGCGATGTCCTAACGCGGGCACTCCCGCGTGACCACAACTTAGTTGACTTTTACTTATTGATATGAAATAGAAACACTCACACTTAAATAAACCATATTACTCTTTTCTAACAGTTAAATTAACATGGGATTTACTTAAAGCAGCGCCGCAGGATTTTAGCGCAAGCTTTTCAAGTGGTCAAGCGCGAAAAGAGCCCGACAGGACGCCTAGATACCTCCATATCACGCATCCTCCCATATACAAAACATAGCTTAGTAGAATCCGTTTCGCACGTATTATTCTAAAGCACCAATCAATATGATCAGTGGATATCAAACGCATTCATAGCAACGTAGCTTAGCACATCTCTGGTGGAAAAGCAGCCTAAATAGGACAGCGCTAAGCGATAACTGATTTATTCGCGCCGTCTGTCGGATTAGGTCATTTGAAAGTTTTGATGGCTCTTTGTAAAGGCTGTCCAGATGTTAGGCTGTACTTTAGATCTTTGGATTTACAAGGGATATTTTTTATGTTTGAATTTAGTTTGTTTTTTTATCATTTTTGTGGGAGACTGAAATTGTAAACAATGTCCGATACTATATTTCCAATTTCAAATACTTTGTTGCCTCTAAAGAAAAGTAATAAAAGGTTATAATTGCATCCTAAACAAGCAATTACTGTTTCCAAGTACTTCTACAAATACACCCGTGATGTTACTTAATTAACATTCTAATAATGTATTTCATATCATTTCTACTTTGTGTACTTACCTATCTTTGTGATATATCCTCGTACAAGGTATAAGTAGTACAAGGCTGAGGTAAAACCTCAACTTCGCGATATCTATAGCCGCACTCGCAATTTACTCATTCATAAATCCACTGACAAGGGTCCCATGATCACGACGTGTGGATTATATCGCTGATCCCGGTAGCTATTGTTGAAGTTATAATATTTTAATACCTTTCACATATACTGAAAATATTTTTGTCGTATTTTTTGACGACTGATCTGCATAGGGTAGCATTTTTTTCTGTTACTGAGGGTCAAAAACTAGGCCATCCCTTGCTTGTTATTGAAATGTTATGATCCCTCTCCGGTCGTGTTGGGTTGCCGTCCCATCGAGCAGTGAGAGTGAGGGAATAGAAAGTACACCAGTGTCTGCACAATTTTTTGTACACTATAATATGTCCTGAGCAGCTAGATAATCTCCTTATATTAGAACAGTCACCGTGGCCGACGGTTGACTTTGATGCGATTGTTATAATCAAATGTAGAACTTTTGTAACATACACACAAGAAGTCATATTTCTATCACGGCAGATGAATCCGACATACTTTGAGATATACCAATAGATTTTTTCCTGTTGAAAATAATAGTACGGGCCCAAACACGAACAGTTAATCTCCATTAGATAGCCGAACAACGCATACAGGACAAACAAAGAAACATATTCATTTTTTACATTCTCTGAGATATTTGTTCCATTGTGAAAAGAATTTACTCTGCGGAAAGATAAGAATTAAATCACAGAATTTGAAAACACATTCTATCGCCATGTCGTATAATATGTAAGAAACATGAAAAGCATGTAGAAACGTGTTCGAGACAAAAATAGGAATGCGGAAAATTTTGCCACAAACGAGACATTACAGATTCAAGCAATCACAACAGAAATGAGGGATTTAACATTTAACATAACAAAAAGGTTTCGTCAAAATGAATCGTTAATCCTAATCGAATACAGAAGCGAAAAATAACTCGATAGAAGAGTGAGCGAGCACAAACTTAGTACCTATGTTGTTAAGGAATGGTAAAATTCTGGGAACGTCAACTTGTGTTTCCACCTCAAGACAGGTTGATAGGCTGAATGTGTTTTGTTTTTCTTACTTTTACTATTCTAGGCTTCTTGGAATATAGGATTTGTTGTAAGACTGGTTATTGATTGAACATACATAGTTAGGGAGACATTCATGGTCGTTAGGTTTTTCGCAAATTATGTATGACTTAGTCGTGGTGGCCTAGTGGGTAAAGCACCAACCTCTCAAGTATGAGTGTGTGGGTCGATTCCAGGGCAGGCAAGTACCAATGCAACTTTTTCTAAGTGTTTGTAATGTATGTATTTTCTAAGTATATCTTAGACACCAATGGCTGATAAAAGGTGAAGGAAAACATCTTGAGGAAACCTGGATTATAAAGTCTGAAATCACCAACCCGCATTGAGCAAGCGTGGTGATTAATGCTCAATCCTTGCGAGATAATTAGTGACTCTCTATTTATTACTATCATCTATGCTATTGATTATGGGTAAAAAAATGATGACTAAAAACTTACACGGAACACAAATTATACGTAGAATTTTTATTTTTGTTTTCACGGAACTCACTAACTGTACCAAATTAGCAAAATTCTTGTAAAAAATAAATGGAATTTAGCTGAAAAACTGGCCGCTGTAATTGTTCCAATTACACTAAATTGTACTTCACAAAGTATTTGGCATTAATGTTTCTAAGCCACAAAGTAACTCTTGGAGTGGCAGAGAGGATCGTTGACCTTTCACAACGCTTTGAAGAATTGAGCAGCTCCCTTCACAAAATTTGGAAGTATGAACTACTGAAAAGGTTGCCTGGTATAATTTTATTCATTACCTACCTGTAGAGGTATTTATTTTTGAAAAAGCGCCTAATATTTATTAAAGCACCCAATTTTGTTATTCTTGAGATATAGGTATATGCATTGTCGATTTTGGTACATATGCATATAAATGATTAGTAAGCAATATTAGTAGATTTGAGGAAACATCAAACCTATTTTTTACAGAGGCATATTTTAGGAGGTAAGTTATAGCCAAAAGTCAGTACTCTACATCAAACAAATTCCAAATGAAACACGAAATAACAATTCGACCTAAAAACGCCACACCGCAAAACATTTTCTCGCCAAAATGCCCATACCATTGGGATTGATCATTAACCTTTTTATATATTCACCAATAAATAAGGCTTCACATTAAGTACCTAGTTAGAAACCCCTCGGGTTCCAAATACCAAGAGGAACGATTTCCAGATATAAGCGGATACGAATAATTGGCTTTTCGTTTTCCAGAATTTTCTAATTTTTTCCGCTGGTGTTTCATTTTTTTAATCTCATCCGCTTCAGTAACGGGCAGACTTTATTTCTAATTTTGTTGTAATCTTAATCTTGAGATTTTGCAGTCAGCGGCTTAGCATGGAAATTATAATGAGGGTGTTTAATACAATTCAGCTTTATCATATTTATTCTAATTGTATTTTTTTTAAATGTGCGATTTTTGCAATTAAAAGATTTTATTGCAACTAAAATCTCATCAAGACAGGTGGTATATAATTTAAGAAACCTTTTATAATCTCTAAGAAAGCTTTGCCAACTCGATTGCTAAACAACTTTCAAAAGACTCAATGCATCTAATCAAATCCTTACACTTGAGATGTGCCTAACCTTCGACCAAAATATGACACAGTAGCCTGTCGGGCTGCGGGATTGTTCGAAAGGGTTACCATGGTTCAGGTACATAAAGGACTCAAGAAGGAACTCGGTGGGCTGTAGTCAGTAAAAGTCTGACACTCCCTCACGCTATCGCCCACAGCGGGAGGTCCCCATCCCCATTCCATTATCTGATGATTTCCCATCGACAAAAAAAAGATATGACACATTAAAAATAATAACCGCCAATGTCAAAAGTGGTGTTCAATATAATAGAAGGCCCAAATAACAAGGCACTTCAGTGTTCCCCAAATTTATTTACGTAATAACGATTTGTACCATTCAGAAACTGTCACAGATTTCGAAATAAATTGGATTACTAAAACTTCGTACCTACAAAGTGGGCAAACCCTTTTATAAAAGTTATAATGTTTGCCTATATTACTTTTACGTAACCTTAATACATTAGTGTGGGTACCCTAGGTGTTACACTTCATATTATTAATATTTTTCTGTACTAATACTAACCAAAACTCTTTTTACCTTATTTTACTTATATGTATTTTAACTCAACTTTCAACTTTTTGGTACCTATACAATATTTATCAGTTTTAAATAATATTTCACACACTTATCAAGTTTTTTATCTAGTGTCTGAAATAAACAAAATTACCGAAGACAGACATTATCAGTTTAATAAGACAATGCAATGTAATTGTTGTTACAAATAACTAAGCAATCTGTTAAAATAAGTACCTACACATAATTTTAAAGTTATGGCTAACCTTAGTGTTAGTATGTGTATCAAAACGTAAAGTGTAATGAGTAGTAGCGCCCTCTGTTGTATTTTCATATGTACCTTTTTGAATAAAATGTCAGTCTGTTGCGAACAGTAACGTCGTTTTAATAGGTTATGGGCCTATTCGCGATTTTTCAGTTATTTTAAAGTTTAAAGTAGATAAATCGTATACGTTGTATCGCGGAAACATGACCACGAACTATATTACGAGTGTTCCGAAGTTGAAGGGCAGGGAGAATTATGACGAGTGGTGCTTTGCGGCCGAAAACTTGTTGGTACTCGAAGGCATGGACAAGTACATCAAACCAACGCCAGGTTTCGAAATAAAACCAGTAGACGACGCAAAGACCAAGGCAAAGTTAATATTAACGATAGACCCCTCATTGTACGTGCACATCAAGCACACCACGAGCTCGGCGGAATTATGGAATAAGCTGAAGGCCATGTTCGATGACTCTGGTTTTTCAAGAAAAATAACATTGCTTCGACATTTGATATCAATAAGACTTGAAAATTGTGATTCGATGGCCACTTACGTCACACAAATGATCGAAACATCGCAACGGTTAAATGGCACGGGTTTTACAATAACAGACGAATGGGTGGGATCCTTATTATTAGCTGGTTTGTCCGACCGTTATTCCCCTATGATAATGGCAATCGAGCACTCAGGGATATCGATAACTGCAGATGTCATCAAGTCTAAATTACTCGATATGGAGTTGTCCAGTGATTTTGAAGGCGGTGGCACAGCGTTTGCAGCAAGAAGTAAATATTCCTCTAATAACAATAAACCAAAGAAACATGTCGCTCCATCATCGACAAATAAGAAGACAGTGACAGACAGTGTATCAACAAAAACAGTCACATGTTACAAATGTAAAGAGGAAGGTCACTATCGAAATCAGTGCCCATTGTTACACAAAAAATCTACAAATAAATGTGTATTCAATGTTGTATTCTTGAACGGGAAGTTCAACAAGAATGAATGGTACGTAGACTCTGGAGCAAGCGCACACATGACTGCAAATAAAGCTTGGGTAAGAAATGTGAATACAACACCATGTTTACCAGAAATAGTGGTTGCAAATGAATCTAAAGTGCCAGTTGTTTGTTCCGGAGACGTAGACATAGTTTCTGAACTTGAATGTCAAATAACAGTGAAAGATGTGCTTTGTGTGCCTAGCTTAACAACCAACTTATTATCTGTGAGTGAACTTATTAAGAATGGCAATAATGTGGAATTTGATAAGAAGCACTGCTATATTCGAAATAAAAATAATGTTTTGGTTGCGAGTGCAGATTTAGCAGATGGAGTTTATAAGTTGAGGTTAAAGTCACAAAGTTGCTTGCTGGCGGCTCCAGCAGTGAGTGGACAGTTGTGGCACAGAAGACTAGCACATTTAAACAGTCAAGATATGAATAAAATGAAAAATGGGATTGTAGATGGTTTGTCTTTTGATACTTTTGATATAACCAAGTCTCAATGTGTAACATGTTGTGAGGCCAAGCAAATGAGATTACCTTTTTCTCATGTGGGTGAGCGAAGTACTGAAACGCTGCACAGAATACACACAGACATTTGTGGCCCAATGGAAACAAGTTCATTGAGTGGTGCTCGCTATTTCCTATTATTTATTGATGACTATAGTCGCATGACTTTTATATATTTTCTTAAGCAGAAGAGTGAAACTTTCAACAGATTTAAAGAATTCAAGTCAGTTGTTGAAAATCAACAAGGTAAGAAAATTAAGATATTAAGGTCAGACAATGGACTAGAATTTTGCAACAAAGAATTTGGGAATTATTTGAAGCATGCTGGTATCATACACCAGAAATCAAATTATTACACTCCAGAACAAAACGGACTAAGTGAAAGAGCTAACCGTACTGTAGTTGAGAAAGCTAAGTGTTTATTATATGATGCAAAGTTAGACAAGAAGTTTTGGGCAGAAGCCTGTAATACAGCTGTATATTTAAAGAACAGGTCTATTGCATCAGGATTGGAGAAAACACCATATGAATTGTGGTATGGATCAAAACCAGACTTGAGTCACCTGCGATTGTTTGGTAGTAAAGTCATGGTGCATGTTCCTAAGCAGAAGCGCCTCAAATGGGACAGGAAAGCTACACAACACATTCTGATTGGATATGGTGAGGATGTAAAAGGATATCGCGTCTATAATCCAACTAATAACACTGTAGTTATCAGCAGAGATGTTATTATTTTGGAAGAAGGCACAGAATGCCACAACACCTGTGATGATTTAGCTATATGGATCCCCAATGAAGGAACATCATCAGACACTGTAGTGGAAGAGAATAATGTTTCAGTGGGGGAATTGTCTCAGAATGTCCCAGAAACACAGGAATCAGATGATTGTTCTTCAGACTCTTTAGAGTATGCTGATAGCATTGAGCCAGCTACAGAAAGTTCAATACAACATTTTCCAGCACATGAAAGTCACACAGCTTCACTTCCTCAGCAAGTGACAGAGGTACCTAGCAAGCGTCTGAGAAGAAAACCTGAACGGTATGGTGTCAGTAACATATGTGTTTCCAGTACTGTTCCAGCATCTGAGGAGATAGAAATCTCAGAGGCTCTTGAGGGGCCAGAGAAGGAGCAGTGGAGGCACGCTATGGCTGAGGAGCTTCAGTCGTTTGAGGACAGCCAAGCGTGGGAACTTGTGGACAACCCAGGTGATGTGACAATCGTGAAGTGCAGGTGGGTGCTTAATAAAAAATTTGATATTGACAATAATGTGCGGTACAGAGCTCGTTTAGTGGCTAAAGGTTTCTCCCAGAAACCAGGCATTGACTACAGTGATACTTTTTCACCGGTAGTGCGTCATTCTACTCTAAGGTTGTTGTTTGCCCTAAGTGTTAAGGTAGGAATGAGTATAACGCATCTAGACGTAACAACTGCGTTTCTTAATGGTTATTTAAAGGAGGATATTTATATGTCATTACCTGAAGGTTTTGTAAACAAAAGTGGGGGAAAAATATTGAAATTAAAGAAAGCTATTTACGGTTTGAAGCAGTCGGCTTTAGCATGGTATGATAGAGTGAAAGATGTTTTAAGTAAATTAAATTTTAAAAATAGTCAATATGAGCCTTGTTTGTTTACAAAAATTAATGGTAACCTAAAAACAATTATTGCATTGTATGTAGACGACTTCCTTATATTTTCTAATAGTGATACTGAAACAGGCATATTAAAGAGTGTACTAAGTTCAGAATTTAAATTAAAGGACTTAGGGCCTGTAAGAAATTATCTGGGTATGAGAATAAATGTTTCCAAAGATATAATTACAATTGATCAGCAGCATTATGTTGAAAATTTAGCAAGTAAGTTTAATATGGCTGATTGTAATTTGGCTAACACACCTATTGAGCCCAAGTTAAATATTGAAAAATCTAATAAATGTGATAACAACTTGCCTTTTCAGAAATTGATAGGTAGTTTAATGTATTTAGCGGTCTTGACAAGGCCTGATATTGCTTACTCAGTAAGTTATCTGAGTCAGTTCAATAGTTGTTATACACAAATTCACTGGAATTATGCTAAAAGAATTTTAAAGTATTTGTTAAAAACTAAAAATTATGGTTTAAAGTATAGCAGCAAAGAAAATACAGAACTGGTAGGCTTTGTGGATGCAGATTGGGCGAGTGACGCCATAGACAGAAAGTCTTACACAGGTTTCTGCTTCACACTTTCAGGATCAGCCATTTCATGGCAAAGTAGAAAACAGAAAACGGTCTCACTTTCTAGTACAGAGGCTGAGTACATAGCTCTGTCTGAAGCTTCTAGAGAAGCAGTGTACTTGAGAAATTTATTGCATGAAATTACTGGTACACTTAATGTCATTAGTGTATTTTGTGACAATCAGAGTGCATTAAAGTTAGCCTTAAGTAGCCAGAGTCATAACAGATCTAAGCATATAGATGTGCGTTGTCATTATGTAAGAGATGTTGTAAAGTACAAATATGTTAAGATTAATTATATTCCTACTGAGGACATGCCCGCTGACATCCTGACTAAGGGTTTATGTCATGTGAAACATTACAAGTTTATGAATCTTATTGGTATTGTTTCTGTGTAATATTAAGTTAAGAAGTTGATTGTGTATGTGTGTGTTAAGTTTGTTTTGATAAGTGGGGGTGTTAGTATGTGTATCAAAACGTAAAGTGTAATGAGTAGTAGCGCCCTCTGTTGTATTTTCATATGTACCTTTTTGAATAAAATGTCAGTCTGTTGCGAACAGTAACGTCGTTTTAATACTTAACTTACCTTTACCTTAATACTTAGTACCAACATGTAAGGCAACTCATGTAAATATCTTCTTCATTCAATCATAGATAATTATATGGACAAAATACCTGAACGTCGACAGGTACCTCTATAACACATCAATCACGTATTCATTCAGCGAGCTAAATAGACACGGCACTGCCTTTACAAAGAACACAAACTTTTTGTACCCCTAAAACCACTCTAAACTAAATTGAAACCTTATTCCGTTAGAATAAGGTTCAGGATGTGAGCGTAAGTCGGGCTCAACAGCAGATATAAGTTTGCAGAACTGTTTAAGAAAGTTTTTCGGGTGTAGAAAGGGACTTTGAAAAATATTTCCTTAGTATACAAATGGGGAAATGGATTGTACTAACATTATGTGCCGTTTTTTTTAAAATAGCTAATACCTAATATTGATGGCAGGTAGTAGGTACTTTGAATAAATGTTTTGTGTTTAAAGGTTTGACCTTTTTAAAAAAATCTGATGTTTCATTTGAACCTTAATTTTACCTGGGTATACAAAGTGATACAAAACCTGTTAATATTATGAGCTTATGCAAATCAATAATATTGTAATTGCGGAATATTATGGTCGAAGCATTTATTTGATGCTAACTGCAGTAACTCCTAAACCAAAAGAAAAAAATATTTCAGTGTTAGGTAGCTCATGTATACAGTAACAACAAAGGCAACTTTTTGTCCAGGTGCGCAGAGTAGTTGCCACGACTCGTGGATGAAACTACTGGCATAATCCAGTGTTTAAATATAGGTATTTAAATAGTCTCAACTTGTATTCTACTATCAACGTTTATCTCTCAAACCTATTCTTTAGACCGTGCCTTTTAAAAATCCCCTGCGATTCGGACCGGAGGCTACAGCTAAATTGCGTGAATAAAGCAAACATTTATTCCTATTTATTCAGGAAAGAATCATTAGTGAAATACTACAGTTCTTGGTAACCTACTTCTCTGTTTACCTAATTTCCATTCAGCATGCATTAGGAGCCTATTACGTTGATTATTTATTTACAGACGTTTAGTTGTTGCTTTGTTCGCTGATTAAAGTTACGTGATGCTAACAATTAAGTAGGTACCAATAACGAAACGTAATGAGAGAGTCGGTTGTGTGATTGGAAAGTTGGAGTTTGTAAAACCTGTTTAATATTTAAATAGGTTTCGATTGAGTGGCAATGTGTTTTAGAATGTGTTAATATGGTATTATAATTAAAAAATATACCTTGGTCCAAAATACATTTTAAAGAAAAAAATATGATTTGATGACGAAAACTCACATATTGCTCTACTTTCGTAAAATTCAGATATTAACTGTAATACCAACCTTCAGAAGTATCTGTAGTCATATACTTAACTAGCATCTGCCAGCGGTTTCACCCGCGTCCCGTGGGAACTTCTCGGCGCACCCGGATAAAAAGCTAATAAAGCTATAATCTATAGCCTTCCTGGATAAATAGGCTATCTAACATTGAAATAATTTTTCAAATCGGACCAGTAGTTCCTAAGATTAGCGCGTTCAAACAAACAAACTGTTTAGCTTTATAATATTAGTTAATAAAAGAGTTTTATCTACTTTCGAGCCTTGTCATCGTTTTCAACCCAGTTTGGCACTCAAGTGTATTAAAAAAATTGGTAATTAAATAATACGAATAAAATAGATACAGAATCTCTCAAACAGTGTACACTGCAGATGCTGTTTGTAGGTAAACGATACTCTGTTCAAAGACAGTGTAAAATTTACTGAAGATTTGTGATAAAATATATACCATTTCATACTCGATGCGGTAAAGGGGTTGAATAGAAAAGAATTGTTGTTAATATAATAATATGTTTCTGATAAATATGTAAAGGTTCAATGTAACATACAAAACATAAGAGTGTTAAAAATTAATTTCGATGAAAAAATGAAAAAGAATGATGTATAATAACGTATCTATGCAATTTTCCTGGAAATCTATGGTTAAGTGATATGCTTCTATTTTTTTTTCCTGATTCTTTCACATTTTTACGACCGCTTTTGTTGTTAAATATTAGATTACATTAAAAAAATAACAGCGCAAAATGTAGAGTGATAAAAATAACATTATTTATTTTAAATATGAATACAAATCCTCATTAATTATATAAAGTATTCATCTAATATTTTACCACAAAAAAATGGAAATAATTTTTTCGTTTTTGTTTTTAGTCAAAACAGAACTCCGTTCGAAGCTATCAAGCAACGTTTCGAAATAGTAGTTCTATCGAAACAGATCCTGAAGTAAATGAGAATCTTTTACAAGTGCGCATAAAGTGTTTCGCACACAAAATACGGTAGTTGCTTAACACTATAGATTCGTTTTAAACGTTGATAGTTCAATAATGTAAAAGCGATTGCGAGACTGAAATTCGGAGTTGAATCTTCGCTTCATAATACCTTCATTTGCCAAGTTAAAGTAGACATTATCCCTTCGACGGTAATGCTTTCTAAATAAAAAAATGAAACCCAAAAAACAAGATCCACTTAAGGTGAAGTTTACGAAAAAACGAAAATGTAAGGTATTTTTCTATACCGTCGACTTGGCTCCCGTGAAGTTTGATTACGTCGAGTTACTTAGGGATCATTATCAAAATTTGGGATATAAGTTCTTCAAGATTAAATTATGGTCATCATCATATCAGCCAATTGCCGCCCACTGCTGAACGTAACCCTCCCGTAATGAACGCCAACCATCCCGGTCTTGTGCAGCCCGCATCCATCCATAATTATTGTACAGACAACAGCACATCAAGCTACCACAATCTGTCAAATTTCTGCAATGGATTTTCAACCTTATCACAACAGTGGGTAGGTTAACATTCGATTGGTAAAATTTTACAGATTCGTATACGTTGACTTGCGGTCGTCTGTACCTAATATCTACAAATTATTTAAAAGTTTTATAGCTATTCAAATAACAAATCACACAAATACGTAACACAAACAAACGGCAACCGCTCCAGAATAAACATATCGAGCAGAAATCCTCACTATCAGTTCCACGCCCCATTTCATCGGGCCCGTTCACAATGCTGCGCGGAACCGCCGTACATACATAGCGGCACGCGGAACGAATACGTGACGGCCTAACTGAATCACTTGACGATTTTCCATGAGACATTGTAGAGAGCGTGACTATTTTTTTATAGGATTTTTTGTTTTGTGGATTTGTTCTGGAAAAGTGATATTTTGGTGAAAGAGAAGACTCTGGGAATTTCTAACTTTTTTAGACTGTTGAAACGTAAATATAATCTTCACAATTTTATGAAGATTAATCAAGGATACTAGAATACTAATAATGTAAGCATCATGCTTACAATAATTCAGCATTACGATTAGATTCACTTAGATACCCTATCCTATCCCAGCGAAAAAGTTATTCGATTCTCCTCAATGTTTAATGTAAAACCGCAAAAACGGCAACATTGACCTTATAAAACTACCTCTAATTTAATCACAATGATGACGTAGATAGTATCACCATTCTCCAAAAGGTACCCTACAAAAATATTTTCCAATCCACCTAACCGAACCCAGCATGTAATATTTTCACGAAACACCAACTTCCTTGATGGATTGTACCGAGAGCGATTCACCTCACAAAACAAAATAAAATTCACTTACACGAGTAACGAAACTTAAATATTCTTCCCTCGTTTGCTCTAACTTCACCAACCGAGGATACATCAATTATGATATTACACGGCCCACACGAACGCATGTTCACGTTTCGGAGAAAATCCACGACTTTTTTACCAAATAAGTACCATAAATAGGTACCTACCATATTAAAAGTTTATCTTCATAATTTTATCAGGTATTCTTTGTCAAAGTTTCGTGAAGTTTCTCGGAATAAAGTTATTTATTAATAATTTATGAGATCCCCATCTCTCTCAGGTTAACGCTCGAATGAATTGTGGCTCACTCACACGGCTACAGCAGCCAATTAAATTATAATTGTTGATGTTATATAAAGCTCTTACTTAAAGCTTTATATAGCTCCAATTCTATCAATCTGAGCTCTCTCCACTAAAAAGCTTTTGGAAGCGTAATATTAAATTTTCGAATCAATAAAATCTAATTTCTAGACAACAATCTCGTAACTTCTAAAAGTCTAATCTGTAAAGGGATAAAGGTGTGTTAGAAATGACTGTTGTAAAAATTGTTAAAATAGCTACTCTAGGTACACCACTTTAAAGATTCCTAAAAAACACTGTAGCCGTGTGAACTCGCCTTAACACTATTAATAATGTAAATACGATGAGTTACGTCACAAACTTGGATAGTGTGGAGACAACAGTTGTTGCCAACAAATAATAGATTGTAAGAACTAGCTAGAATGTTCAGTAGCTAAGCTTCTTTATTTAGAACTTGTATTTTAACTTTTTGACCTCACATACCAAATAAATAAAAATATCATAAATTGACATTTAAAGATCATTTTGTTTTAAGGTCACGATTTATTTTTGCTTATTTTGTAATATTGCTAAGATTACATCACTAGACACGAGTACACATTACTTCTAAAGTAAAAAGGTACTTAAGGAAATTAAAATCTCGAGTAGATACCTCCTTAGTCCTGTAGATCGCGGAAAATACTTCGATCAGGTAAAGTTTTCTTGTCTTTTTTTTAAGGTTTTCTCTGTACTGAATTTACACACATAACGATAAAATTTTGATAGATTCTTACTCCGTATTAACTTAAACTAAAGCTAGAAAATGGAAGTGCGTTGGTGTGCTAAGAACTTATGCCTAAGCTTTATCAACCGAATACATAAATTGCCATAGGTATTCTTTTTTTTAACGATGTAAAATCATCGGTATGACCCCTCCCGCTGTGGGTGACAGCGAGAGGGAATGTCATTCTTTCACTGACTAAAACCCACCGTGTTACTTCGGGAGCCCTTTGTGCGCCAGGGCCGCGGTAACTCTTTCAAACAACCCGCAACCGCCATAGGTATTCTCATATAAAAACCTATCTAACAAAACCTTATTTTTCCCACTATATTTAAATAAAAACTCAAAATATACTTAGTAACTGAACGCACACACATTTGAGAAAGCTCACAAGCGCAAGGTACCGTGCAACTTGGTGAGTGCTAACTAGCTTAGTACCTACATAATCTTGATTACGTGTTCCGTGCATCTCCGCTCACTTTAATACTGTTGCGTACTAGAAAACTTACTTATCTTAACGTTTGGGCTATGAAAATTGCGATTTTATGTAATTTAACTATGTATTTATTATATTTGATTTGTAATATCATGATAAGCTAGCTGAATTTAATAATAATTTCACCAATCTTAACTAGACATAACACTACTTAAAAAAATAAACTAAATAATTTTAGCCCAATAACATATAGTAAAAGTCCTATTTATTTCCACACCACATTTCATCTCAATTGGTTTAACCAATTTCCCTTAAAAGTTACCAAACAACCGCATACGAATTTACGTTTTTTTTTCAGAATTAACAGTTTTTGTTTACAGATTCCAAATCTTTTACTAGTTAGCTATTTTTATGCTATAATTCTTAGTAAAAAATGGCTTCACATGCCATCAAGCCATTTTTTATAAGAATGGCTTGATATTCCAATATTCCACTAAGTTCCGCTTGTAGCTGACCCCAACTTAGTCGTAAAGGCTATCTCTACAACGTGTCTCGTGGCTCCACACAGTGGTGCGAATCAGTGCACATAGAACGCAGTGTTTTGAGAAATTACTGCAATGTTTACACAGTGTACCTGAGCTTCAGTTACACATTATTACGTCTCATGAATGTAATGCTTTTCTGCACGAGTTTTACAGATTTATACGTAAAAAAGACGTTTGTAGAAAACCACTACACCTTTTACTAAGCGTTAAAAAATGCTAGAAAAATAAAGAAAATATAATATGTAGTTCCAAAATAGAAAAGAAATATTACGATTCCGTGCTGAATATGTATCTAAATGATAATCTATACTAATATTATAAAGAGGAAAACTTTGTTTGTTTGTTTGTTTGTTTGTTTGGTTGTAATGAATAGGCTCAAAAACTACTGGACCGATTTTAAAAATTCTTTCACCATTCGAAAGCTACATTATCCACGAGTGACATAGGCTATATTTTATC
>NWSH02000525.1:9686673-9711724 GCA_002382865.2 Heliothis virescens | reverse complement strand
CCATATCTACATATACTTAACATCCTATGTACCACCATATTTCAGGCAAATAAATGATTTATTTATTTTATTTATTTATTTGAAGTTGCGTTGTGTGCTTGGGAAACTCTGTGTTTGGTTGTCAATCACAACTTGGTAGGATTATTTGGAACTGCATACATAGCTTGCCAGGCTTTTCTGCTCGCTTTGTGGCTACAAAACACACGTTTTGTGATTTAACACGTTGAACGCCATTGGTCACAGACACAATAGAAAATCTATTGTTTGTCGCTCAAGCCATATATTTTCAAGTAAATATAGTACTATCTTTATCTAACCACCATCTGAGAACATGCCCTTTTTGCAAAGTACGTTCCACGCTGTTGGATAATAATAAAACACGATAAAAAAACAACGTTATTAATAGTTATACAGGTACTATTATTACTTGAATATCGACAGTAACGTAGGTAATTAGGCAGGAAAATATTCCGGGGAATAATTTTAATGTAATTTGGTAAGCATCAAAATAATTACCAAAACAAAACAATTGTTCTATATTATCTTCTACCTCGTTAGAAGCCTTTTTAGTTTCAAAAGTTATTTTAATTATGTTAATAAAATCTTTTCTACGTGATCGGTCTTTTCAAGAGCTAATTTAAATTCCTAGTGATTAATGTCTAAATTAAGGGTGATTGATTTACTTTGATTACTTTTTATTTTCAGATAGTTTGATCCTACTGAAGCGAGGATAAGTTTGAAGAAATGGCGAAGGCAGAAGTGGCGTGGAAAGATCCTACCATCTTGCAAAGTACGTTCCACGCTGTTTGATAATAATAATAATAAATTTCAAATACGATCAAAAACCAACTTTATTAATAGTTGTACAGGTTCTATTATTACTTAAATATCGACTGTATCGCAGGTAATTAGGCAGGGAAATATTCCGGGGAATAATTTTAATGTAAGTAATTTGGTAAGCATCAAATTTCTAATTACCAAAACAAAACAATTATTTTATATTATCTTCTACCTCGTTAGAAGCCTGTTTAGTTTCAAAAGTTATTTTAATTATGTTAATAAAATCTTTTCTACGTGATCGGTCTTTTCATGAGCTAATTTAAATTCCTAGCGATTAATGTCTAAATTAAGGGTGATTGATTTACTTTGATTACTTTTTATTTTCAGATAGTTTGATCCTACTGAAGCGGAGATAAAGGTATACCTAACTTTGTAGAAATGGCGAAGATAGAAGTGTCTTAGATAGATCCTTCAGTCTCACAGTGAACTGATTCGAGCTGATTCTATTTGTCATCATCTACTAAATTCATTTTGATCTTTACAGTAAATTGTTGTGAGATTTTTCAGCAGGAATTTTTAATAGCAACCATATAGCCCGTTCATGTAGGGTCGTCAGATGACGTCGTCTTTCAAATGAAGATAGGAAGGTTTGTGGTTTTAAAAGTGTTTTTTTTTTATGAAATGTGCGTTATGTTGGGATGACGCTCAGATATGTCCATGCTAGATCTGCTTCGTTGCAGAGTAGGTCTTGTACTTTATACAGAAATACTTCATACTGTTTACATGTTACGCAGATCAAGAACAAAAACACTAGCAATACAAAAAAATCTTCCTTTTCTACTTTTCTGTCACCACACTGCAAACAAAAAAGAACTACCAATCCTTCTCTTAACGAGTCTCCTAGACAGCAAAACTATTCCCCAAGAAGTACCTAATACAGGTGAAGTTGGCAACCCTGTCCAGTGAAACAGTTGTGCGACTTTGTTTATTAACATAGCGTGGAGTTTGTTAAAGTTTGAATTAGATACTGGCCAGCGATGCATGGCTTTATGGCTATAAGCGAAGTTATGGAGGTGAGCAAAGGCATTTGCTGACGTGATTATGGTCTGCTTAAATAGTATGGTTTATTCTGTGTACGGTTTAAATGTTTGTGGATTTGGATAGGATTTGCGAGTTGGTTACAGATTTTTTTTTGTACATAATGGAACAAATATATTTTTTAGGAGGTTATTTTTGATTAACGTATGCCAAGATTATAATTAAAGCTGCAGATCGCCTTCATGCGGACCTTTTGGAAATCATTGGAGGTGGGTCTACATTCAGTAGAGTACATCCTACCTTTGGGATGACCATGGTAAAGGATACTTAGACCCGCTCTAAGAATTTACGCTCAACTTCTACTACAAAACAATAATTTTTTTTATTCGCAGGAAAATTAATTGGAATGTTTTCATTTATTTTTGTGTTTCCTGTAATATTTAGTTATTCCAACTACCCAGGCATCTTAGTCTACCCAGTAATGCTCCATTTACTTGAGCCAAGACATGACAAGTTACAGACTACCTACTAATGTGCAGTAATGTAATGAGATGTGAATTACGTATGAGAGATGACCACAACAGCCTTTGTTCCTATTGTTTGAAAGCCAGGAGATACAGTAGACCTTGTAGTATCTTCCAGCTTAGGGTCCGTGTGTCTAAGATTATCGTGCAATTAGTTAATTAGGCTGTAATGACCAATGATGATTATTAAGGGCCGGTTTTACAGGTTCTAGATAAAGTTCTAGATAGCTATCTGATAGATAAATACTGCCATAGAAAAGAAGTTAAAATTAGTAATATTTTTATGGCGTTATCTGTCAGATAGTTATCTGGAACTTAATCTGGAACCTGTGAAACTGGCTCTTAGACTTCTTTATGCAAGAGTCAATGTCTATCAAGGACATTTATAATTGAATAAAAAGTAGTCATCATGTACGACAATAATCTTAATTATTTACCTACTGTCATTATTTCAAACATTTGCGACAAAACTAAATAAAACAAATAGCAAAGTAAGTAAGTACTACAGTTAACAATAAAATGACTCCGGCTTTTACTGAAACTCGGGTGAAGCCACCAGGAAAAGTCAGGCCACTGCTCTCAAACCTACAATTAAGTGCAAAAAAAAGTAACCAGTGTACAAACTTTGTGGAGCACGCTAAACTTAAATTACACTTTGTTTTCTACAAACTTCCGTGCTCCTCTAATAGTTATTTATAATGTTATTACAATATTTTATGTGTTCACTACAACGTATTAAATTCGGTTTGGTAACCAAGTGAAAAGATTTTTATCATGCAACGTTTCCGTAGCCGTAAAAATGTAAGCAAGCGTTATTATTGTTAGCCAATTAATGTCATATTAATAATAGTATTATTTTATTGTACCATTAAAGGTTTTACGTATCAAGCCCTGAAAAACTTCGGAACAATTGTCACGCAATCAAATGTGTTTTGTATACAGCGGTCCCACGCTGGGCGCCATTTTTTCATACCTTTACCCAATTATACAAAAAATATGAAAATAACAACCAAGCTAACAATGAAGTGGTTTCTGTAACCAAATCAGCCTAACTCTTAAGTTAAGCAAGTCTTGAACCCGTCATAACAGTTTCCTCAAGTCATTCGAATTCGAACCGATGCGCCCCGCACATAACCGTTCACGGATCATTAAGTTCTTTCGGTCCGACTATAGGACCACTTTGTACTTAAGGACCAGACTATATAAATTATATATTTTTACCTTCGATGTGTAGTGACCTGAGACGAGACCCTTCCGGATACTAATGGGGCACGGAAAATGTTCAGAAAAATTTGAGCATACTGTTCTTATTTTGACACCCTTCTTTCAAATAGTGTCTACTATAACTATATAAAAAAATGGTCCGGTAATTTTTGCTGAGAAAATTGTAATTTCTGTACCAATAAATCCGTATACTTCGCATCTACAAAAGGTAAATGGATTTAAACGAAAAATCACAATTCAGCAGCTCAACATCTCTTTATAAAAAATACATCCGCATTATTTCTTGAAAGAATCGACCCTAAAAATCAAAACGCAAACACTGCTATTTTCTATTCTAATTTGCAATAAAAAACCAAGCCCTTTCAAGCAAGATAAGCTGAAAGATTTATTATTAATTTCTCGTATAAAAATATTCGGCGATAATGTAGCTTCAAGTAACTTATTATGTTTGAACAAGTCAAAGATTGCAACGTTTGCTTGTTAGCAAAAACGCTTACAGGGCGAACTTACACGGTTGATTAAATTTTAATCAGAGTTTATTGGAGCTACGTCAAGCGGGACTCGGGTTAGGTTCATGCATTAAGCATCAAGCTGCAACGTACTGATGTTTTTTGAAGTACTGGAGTTTTTAATGGCTCAGGTTGTTGATGTTTTTTTGTTTCATCAAAAATACATAGTATCTTTGCCGACTCCTACGGTTCCGACCGCAAATTGGAAGACTAGAGGGATAGCAACGATTTGCAAACTCAATCGTGCGAAGGATATCTGAGAAAATTGGCGTAATTTAAAACCCACTTGAAACCAGAGAACAATTCACACAAATAACTTCAGTCCTACAGAACCAAAATTAAATACGCAGCCAATTAATTCTACATGCTTTAATTTCTTAAGTTACGTCCAAAAGTTCGTGGCGGCCATCAAAAGGCATCAAATGTTGCCTTTTACGCGGCGTAAGTCCGTTAATTAATTTTTAATCAGAATCTATAGCCTTCGTGAACGAGTGGGTGCGGGGAGAGACAGGGGAGGGGGGAGATTGAGTTTGTTCCACGGAATTTTATGAAAGTTCATCCCGTCGGTAATGCCTTTATGCTGAGCATGGAAACCCTTGATCAAGCTCTTTATTGCTCCTTAAATATATTTAGCCTGACACGCTGGAATAGAATATTCATAGTTGAAATTATCGCATCGGTGATGTGATTGCAAGGTCGTGAGAGGGTAAGTGTTAGATCTCGTAAAAGATATTGCTTTTTTCAATTATCAGGTGAGCAGCATCAAGTTTTGAAGCGAGTCATCTGCCTAGCCTTTTCCCAACTATTTTTGGGGTCGGCTTCCAGTCTAACCGGATGCAGCTGAGAACCAGTATTTTACATAGAGCGACTGCCTATCTGACCTCCACAACCCAGTTACCTGGGCAACCTGGCACCCCTTGGTAAGACTATGTCAGAGTTTCTGGGCTTCTGACTACCCGTAACGGACTGCCAAAGAGTTCAAATGACAGCGCGGGGAGCCACTGTTTATACGGACTGGTGTTGTCTTTCTCCGAACACGGAAAAGAACTCCCGGTTAGTTTATGGGAAAAATGGATTCTCAACCCATCCACGGACCACCGGATCCGCCCAACGCGTTGCTTAACCTTATGATCCATTGGTGAGTATCGATCCGCGCTAATTGCGGCTTATGACTTTAGCCACGAGCTCTTAAGTTTTGAAGCGAGTATAGACCCAAATGACAACTGAACTCTTCTTGAACCTAACAACATTATTAAAAAGAATGAAGGAAAAAGGATGAAGGCTTGGAAAACTATGGCGAACGTAAAAAATGGGGTTTCATGATGTCTGACAAAAAAAAAGATTTTTCCTTTTTTAAAAAATGAACTGTATGAGATGCATTAGTGAATCAATACTGTATGCAAAAACACGAATATCATGTGAGTAACATTTACAAAAACAAAAACAGTGAACCTCAAAATACCTCATAAAATGAAAAACACAATTTATTAGCCCTTAAGACCATAAGTGCAAGTCTCATAAGACCCAGCATGTCCCTTAAACACACATTAAACAGAAGTTACCCCGGGTAATGCAATTTACCTTAATTAACTCATTAGTCCAAAAATTGCTGCCTTTAAGGAAGGTAAAATCCATTGTTAGTGTAGGTAATTGTCTAATTTAATGAAATATTAATCTTATGCCTGTGTACTTAGACGGTCGGTTCATTAGGACAGATAAACTCGGTTTAAGTGGCAATTATGTTATAAGTGGCTGGGAATGGTCGTCTTGTAAGTGGCATAAAATTACTTACTAGCCGCAATGTGCTCCATTTGTGGTGAAATTATAATTCACTTTGGAAAGAGGATCTGTGGTTAGGGTCTTGTGATTCTAGGTAAATAGGTTAGGTTTAGCTATATCTACTTAGAAGGCTGCGTTTCAATCTAACTAAGATTGGAACGCAACCTTCTAAGTCGGCTGAAGGGCCGACCTATCTGCCCTCCTCAAATCAGTTACCCATTCGCGGGCCAACCGCGCCAAACTTTGCTTAACCTTATGATCGATCGACCCGTGCAACAGCCGCTCGGCTTTGCACTTAGCCGCGTACTCAAAAAATGATAGACAAATAAACTAGACGTTCATTAAAAAAATATAGATATTGACAAAAACACCCATGGTAAGTAATCAAGTCATGTAGACAAATATTTACTTACTGTGAAATTCAATACTCTGTCTATCTCTGGATTTGCTTACTAGAGATAGGAATTTGACATTACTTGTATGGGGCTAATGTCAAAATTCTATCTATAGTATGCAAATCCAGAGATAGATAGGTTATTGGGAACGGCCGTTAAACTACAGCAACACCAATACAATGAATGCTTCTAAACAAAATTCACTTTTAAACCAAGCTACATTCTAGTAACTATACTATAAGATATTTTTATCGTCACAAGCCTGATTAAGGCATAATCAAAGTCTTAAGAGCTGCCAGATTCCGTTGAGATTGCGCGAAAAAGCGGAGCGGAGGAGTGGGCACGAATATAATGTAGATAGAGAATTCTTTTTAAAGAATATAGATAAGAGAAGTTTTTCCGTCTGTTTGGTACGTTTAGTATAGAAAGAATGTTTGTTTTTGCAAATATTGATGCAAATATTAAAAACCTTTTATATAGTTAGTTTGTTATTGCCTTCAATTCTGTACAAATCATTTGAAAAGAAAAGAAGATTTTGCAGTCTAGTTAAAAAAATGCATTTGATCTCATTACAAAAAATATAAACAGACGCTTGACTAAAACACGTGATGAATTTAACTTTTTTGTCGTAAGACAATAAAGTCCTGGGTAATAATCTTAGATTGTTCGGTATTTCAGGGTTTTTTTCTATAGTTGATACATGAATTTCCCCTAATCATAAAACCACATATAATTCTTTTATCCAAAGAACTGATTCAGAACATACACAACGCATGCAAGCGCATAAAGTATCTCCACACAACTTGTAGTTATATAGGTAAAGCTACAACAATGCGTTTTAACAATAATTAAAGTTGACGAGTCTGGCTTGAGGCCGCCATTGTTCGCGGGTATTGTTGATTTATAATTGTTACCGTGCTATTTTTACTCATTGTTTAAAGAAATTGCTCTCACCCCGTTTGGATTTTAATGACTTTTCTTATGGTTAATGAGGGGAACGTATAGAATGTTGCCTGGTGGGACTAAGGGGGAAATATTCCCCTCATTTTACCTTTGGAACTCAAGTCCACAAATAGGTAAGTAAATACCTATCCAAAAGCAAAAAGAAAAGAAACTAAGCACCAGTTTCACAAGTGTCAAATAAAGTTCTTATTAGGTAGTGCTATAGAAATGTTAATTTTGTCAACTTCCCTATGGCGTAATCTGTCAAATAACTATCTAGAACTTTGTCTGGAACCTGTCGAAATGGCCATAAGTGTTTTAATTCCTTTGCGGCATAATACAAAATCTATAATAAATAGGTACAGACAGCAGGTCAACGTATACGAATCTGTCAAATTTTACCATTCAAACATTAACCTACCGCCATTGCGATAAGGTTGAAAATCGATTGCAAAAATTTGACAGACCATGGTAACTTGATGTGCTGTCGTCTGTACTATTTATTCTAATTTTCAAAACTATTATAATCAGTCCATTCACAATTTGTCGATTAAACGTGATTTCAATATTTGCCAAAGGTTGTTTTATCCAAAGCTGTTGATTAGCTGGTTTTCCACGTCAATGACACTATAAAACAGATTTTCTAAAGCAGATGCGTCTGGTAGGCACATTCAATATTAAATCGATTCCATGAAAATTAATATTCGAATCTAGTTAGTACAATAAAACCACATCAATAATCGATTTGAACTCGAGTACCAATAATTTCGAATGGAATCTAGTTCAAGCCTTTCCTTTCACGAAAATGGGATCAATGACCTGAACAATTTGATAAATGATTCTGAATCCTTTAGTACATTTATTTGACCTGCCTTTCGATTTCAGAATCATTTGATAACACATTTCATTTTGGATTCGCTTTTATTCACTGAATTTATATAGTTGTGACATTGTGACACGTTATTCAATTGTTTAAGTGAAACATTTCAAAAGTCATCTTGTTTTTCGCAGAAGACATAAGAGAATGCTACTTGGGAGACTATTTGAACAACGTCAATTCTTACATGTTCTGAAAACGAATGATTTTAAGAAAACCTCCATATGGATTACATTACTTTCCAACAAAGATTGATCTAAAACCGCGAAAAAAAGTACCACCAGATTGTTCCAAACAAGTCTAATTTAGTTTGAAATAACAATGAAATTCGCAGAAAAACCAAGAAAAACGTTTATTAATTCCGCCAATAAGAAAAAGAAAAGGTCCCTCAACAATTTACGAACGATTTTATCTAATTACTAGATGGGTGAACAATACCAGGAAATAGGGATTAATCTTAATTAGCGAGGCGTCTCAGTCCGAGCCGATTAATTTATTTTCTTCATAAAATGTGGGTGACGGTTCATTGTAGATGCTGATTTTTTTTCTTATAGAACAATTTAACTTCTCATAGGTACCGCAGGATATATTAAAAAAGCTAAAAATAAATTTGGTCTCGTATGGATCATTTACTTACAGAAATAAAGTCGTGTAGTTATCGGTAAGGCCAATTTTACATGAACAACTTGAGTATTTAGCTTAGTCGTTAACACACATGAACCACTCTCGCAGTTGTATCAACAACTTTTCAGGCAAAGCGAAATTTTGATGCGCTTTTTAGTGTTCATTTGCATTAAATAATTAACTCATTAAATAGTTACTGAAGCTTTCAACAAGTATCTCAATAACACATTGACGCCGACGCTCTGACTTTTAATATGTCTGAAATTAAATATACGAAAACATCAAAAGTTCAAAGAAAATTAATTAATCAATAATGTCTGACGCTCTTTTAGACTCTATTTTGTAATTAAATAACAAGTACACAAAACTTATAGACCTTAAAATGTTGAGAGACTTTCATCCCCACTTCAACCCAATTAGAAATGGCGGAGACGTCGAATTAATTTATTCAATGTTGATATCTGTTTATTTGATAGCTGATGTTCCATTGAAGTAGTAAAAAATAAATGAATAGACCAATTCTTCCTCAAAACTGAAACAACAACTTCAAACTCCCAAGTTTAATGCTTACTTACCAGCATTGTTAAAAAACAGTGGCACAAAGTATTCAAATACATATCACAAGCACCCAGTCCACGTCAATATGAATTACACAAGAAAATAGTCGAATAAAAACCTTACTGAAAATGCGAAACAAAGTTGCCACGTATGCAGGCTTTGCGGCGGAGGCTATTCTGTCATGCTACGGTGGAAATATCGAGCGTAAATGAAAAGTGCTCGATATTCACTGCTCCGACTATAATTACGAGTATTTTATTTATGATAGGTCCAGCTGGAATATCGATCATCGATGAAAGATCATCACAATAAACAATATGCTTAAGGTATTAATATCAGGAACCACAGTTCTGTGTTTTAGGAGAATATAAATATTAATACTTTGAAAAACTAAGCAACTTGTTGTACTAACTTTATACAACTTTTTAGTATGGCTGGATTTGGTTGTAGTTACGATCCAAATACAAATAGTCTGTTGTTTCAAGTAATAACTTTTAACAAACAAAAATATTACACCAAAGTATGATGGAATCCAGGTGAATCATAAACCGCTCACTTTAAACGTAGCAATATCGAGTGATAACAGAATAGGCACCACCATGTTTAACTTTTTTGCTCAAACTTGTGCCGAAGTGCTCACAAAGAGGGGGTATTTTAGGAATGATGAATGCCCGTTGCGAGATTAGCACGAGTGTTAAAAATGTCTTAGTCTTTCACATTTTCCCTACATTTTCAGTAGAATCTATGGGGATTTTGCTTTTTGCAGTCTATTGTTGTCTAGTTAGATTTATTGCTACCTGCTTTGCCTGGTAGTTGGGGTTTTATGAAAGGAGTAGAAAGTTTAAGTAAGGTGAATATGGTGGAATTTTGTACTGTTTTCATTCATCTGAGGATTTCCTTTTACGTGTGTTGGTGTATCTTATATTCCTTCACCTTATAGGCATGTTATTTTTACTTAAATTATTAGATACAGATTTAAAATGTAAATGCTTACAGATTTACAAGTGACGGTATTATGAAACTTGGACGTCCAGAGAGGGCTGTGGCCCACAATTATTATTCAAAACTTAATAGTTTACTAACATAGATGTAAAGTAGAGCTAGATGTACCTTTTTGTTACTGACATGTGAAATAATTGATTTTGTTTAATGGATACTCTCTTCCTTCATACATAATATCAAACTTAACTTAGAAATCCTTGATTTTGGTTTTAAGATCAGAATAAAATCTCACGCGAGGTTTAATTTTTTTAATATGGAATCTATAAATTAATAAGTCTTTTTTTGGTCATCTAGGAAGTTGTAATATTAAAACTACTACAACAATTCAACCCAATTTTCCAAAAACAACAGAAATTAAAACGACTTTATCAAAATATCAAATACTTAACTACAAAAGTCCTATCCAGCGTCTATACAGCAGTAAGTAAAGGCGAGAAACTTTGCGTTGGTCAGTAGCGAAACGCTGACGAGCTGCGGGTGCCAATTAACATCTCATCGGGCTGCAATCAATACCGCCTTTTTATTAAACGGTTTTATTTAGGTCACCCCGTTTGTTTTGTTCGTGCGTCAAATCTAGTAAGTGAAATTTCACCCTCTTCCCGTCAACCGATTGATCTGAAATTTGGTATACGCCTTTGATTCTGGTGACAATACAATTATGTATATTCAATAATATTGAGCATCCAAGATGGCCGCCGCTACAATATGGCGGACAACTTACTTTTTTTTAATTCCATCAATATGGATATCAAATGAAAGGGCTTGTTAAGTAGAATACAGTGCAGTATACAAAATCAAAATCCAAGATGGCCGCCGCTACAATAACGCGGACAACTTACTTTTTTTTAATCCCATCAATATGGATATCAAATGAAAGGGCTTGTTAGAAGGCTTGGCTTGCATAGAATGAGAAATAAAAACTAAAAACTTAAAAATAAAAAGGTAAAAAAAACTTTTTAAGTTAAACGGTTTTATGGTAAACAGCAAAATGTTGCAGATCAATGTACTAAAAGCTAAAAAATAAAAAAAAATAAACATATGCATTGATTACACTAAAATAAAATCGTGGGGCACATTTTAACTGACGATTAAAAAATATTGCACGTGCCCCACGATTTTATTTTAGTGTAATCAATGCATATGTTTATTTTTTTTTATTTTTTAGCTTTTAGTACATTGATCTGCAACATTTTGCTGTTTACCATAAAACCGTTTAACTTAAAAAGTTTTTTTTACCTTTTTAATTAAGTAACTTTTGCTACGGAATCTTTATTGTAGAAATCATTTTCAAGTGGTTGAAATGGAGTTTTCGCAGTTTTTGATACGAAAAGTAAGTCATAGTACATGCACTACAATATAGTTGGTACATGTAATACAATATAGCACATGTATGCATACCATAGAAAGCATTATTTATTAATTTGTATTAATATAAAAAAAATATTGATTGCTAAGCAAGTAACTCGTCTTTAAGCTGAACAGAACACCTAATATGATATCAATATAGACTCAGTTTGTACCCAAATAATTTTAATTATAAGCTACTGCTTTCGAGAAATTATCTGAAATACTTAAATAAAGAATTAAGGACCCTCTTAAGAGACTTTAGTTAGGACGGAGGCAAACGCCCTTTGGCATTGAAATACAGAACTTATGAATAATTTGCGTGAATATTTTACGGAAACAGAAATTCTCAGGTAAATAGAAGTCATCATTTCTGTAATTATTTTTACTATAATATCTTATAACGCTCAATCCTTCTCTGTGTGAGAGGAGGCCTGTGCCCAGCAGTGGGACGATTAAAAAGGCCAGTGATCTTATAACAAAGAACTTCGTTCATAAAATTTCGAAAATAAATTCTTATTTTTTTATCTACATAATAATCAAACTTCATCCAAAGATAGACAAAACATTTCACCATCCCACTAATCAAAGACAAAAGAACACTTCAAAATAGCTATTACGTTCACGAACCAAAACCCAATTTCTCAAAGAGTACACTCACTAGAAGTTTGGAAGGAACAGTTACAAATTCCATTAGTAGTGCATCGCGTTAGTATTTGTTTTACAAGACAAAGATGGCGTTAATGCAACGTCTCCCGAAGGATTCAATACACCGTTCAATTTATAGTAGCAAATTATCTCTGAATAAGTGACAAGGTATTGTGAGCGATCGCCCTCCCTAAGGTATTGGTCGATCGATAGATTTCTGCTTACTCCTGTACAGGACGATAGACAGCTATATTAGCTGTATGGAATTCATTACACAATAAGCCAACATGGACTCTTACATATATATCAAATCATTTAAAATACCCCTTTTATGTATGGATCGTGAAACATAAAGTAGGTAACCCTTTATCTTAATGAAAGTTTTTTTGGCATTAATGACATAATTAAAAGGTTCGATCGTAATCCTATTTTCATCACTGACCCGGATTTATTGGAACTACCTAATTGTATTAACAGCAATGATCAGAGCAGATTAACATCTGATAGATAGGTATTTTATCGTCTGCTTGTCATTCATTTTCATCACAAACATATTTTAAGTACACCTGTTTTTGCTTGTTTCCTCGACCTATCGAAGGCATTTGACCTGGTTTGTTATGACTTGCTATGGGAAAAACTGAAGCAGGCATCAGTACCAGACGGACTTATCCGTATATTCCAATACTGGTACAACAATCAGATCAATGTTGTTCGGTGGTCGGGGGCCTATTCCTCTCCGTACAGGTTGGAGTGCGGTGTAAGGCAGGGGGGACTGACCTCGCCGAAGCTCTTCAACTTGTACGTTAATGAGTTGATAGAGAGGCTCAGCCGTACGCATGCCGGTTGCCATGTTGGGGATGTGTGCTTAAACAATATTAGCTACGCCGACGACATGGTGCTGCTGAGCGCCTCTGTTTGTGGTTTGTCAAGGCTGATTGGCATGTGTGAGAACTATGCTTACGAACATGGTTTGCTGTATAATGTCAGCAAAAGTGAGTGCATGATCTTTCGGGCCAGGAGGTGGTGCCCAGATTATATACCAGCAATTCGGCTCAACGGAGTTTCACTGAAGAGAGTTGATACCTTTAAATATCTCGGACATTTATTAACCTCTGACCTGAAAGATGATGCTGATATTGAAAGGGAGCGTAGAGCGCTGTCTGTTCGTGCGAATATGATAGCCCGCAGATTTTCTAGGTGTTCGAAGGAGGTCAAAATAGCCTTATTTAGAGCTTTTTGTACCAGTTTTTATACTGGGAGTCTGTGGGTGGATTATACGCAGAAGCAGTACAGCGCTCTACGTGTACAATTTAATAACGCGTTCAGGGTGCTTTTGGGGCTGCCTCGCTTCTGTAGCGCATCGGGGATGTTTGCAGAGGCGCGTGTTGATTGCTTCCACACCATAATGCGCAAGAGGTGCACTTCCTTGGTGCGTAGGGTGCGGGGCAGCCACAATAGTATCCTGAGTTCTTTTAGTGAGCGATTTGACTGTCAGTACGTGAACCATTGCTGTATGGTTCATCTGCTGACTAACGTCAAAATTTTATTTTAAGCTCCAGTCGCCCTTCGTACGCGGATCCTGTTTTTTTTTATATAATCATATTTTCTCATCGTTTAAACCTTCCCTCGATCTGTACAAACATTTTAAGACCAAAATAAGCCCGATCGGTCCAGCCGTTCTTGAGTTATGTGCTTACCAACACATTTAGCGATTCATTTTTATATATAAGAAGAAGATGAAGTACTTGTGTACACATTGATTTTCCTTTCTTATTGCTGTTTGTAAGTACTGGGCCAATGATAAATCAATTCACTATTTATTTCATATAGAAAGAGCCTTGTAAAAGAAATAATAAAGGCATGAATTAAATAATTATGAACTACATGCATGTTCACTTTGAAAATAAATAAACAAAGAAATTAACACAATTTAATCAGATATGATATCAATAGACATACTAACATATCACATTATATGAATCACAATACCAATTGGTAATTGCTCCTAATTGATCACTTGAATGAAGTTATGGATTGTCAATCTGGAAATACACATATTAATTGGCAACATTGAACCAATGATACTTTGGATACATTTGTGGTTTTTGATGGAGATAATTAGAGAGCACCCAAGTCAGTCAGTTAACAAAATAAAAAAAAACACTGAATCAATTAATAAAACACTGTTCTCTTAGTTGCATAGGAACCACTTCCTGGATAAAAAGTTGCCTATATCCGTAGACTATTTGTGTACCTGACATGTAAATTGGTTCAGTAGTTTAGGAGTGGAAGCTGGACAGACAGACTTACTTTCGCAACCATCATATTAGCAAGGACTAGTGTGAGCAGGAGATTTGAGACCTAAGGGCTTCTTTCCTTGCATCCAAATACATAATTAGTTACCATATATGTATATTGAACCACATAAATCTGCTTCTAATATTTATTGAGCCCAAGGCAATACTTAATTTAATATTCTTCACCTCTCAAGTGGGTTCATTGACTGCCAAAGTCTGTACCAAGAACAGGTTTTTCAAACTGGTTTTCTGAAATTAAATTTGGAAAAAGATTCTGTAACAAGCTATCCTCTCTCAAAAACCTTCCATATTAACATGTTAGAAAGATGAAAATGTTTTAAATAATACTTTTGCTTTTGACAAAACAGTTAAACCAAAACTACAGTTCACAATATGAAGGAAATTGCAAAATCGTTTTAAAACACATTATCCTTATTATGATTGAATAATCATTTTTTAAATACAATATGATTTACCAAAAGTAATAACAGTGTACAAAAACAATACTGTAATACTGTACATTTACTGTAAATGGGGGAAACATTAGTTGTAATTAGGTCTCATTGAGTAATAACTCATGTAAGAAATAAGAAACCGATAATCGGGTGGAACAAGCATGTCAGTGATGCTCACCGGCAGGCCAGGCAAAAATTTGAGCAGTGGGTGGTTTGTGGTAGACCGAGTGAGGGTTCGGTATGGAGTGAAATGCGATCAACTCGCAAAATTTTTAAGTCGCGCTTACGATGGTGCCAGAATAATGCTGATCGGATTAAAATGGATATGTTGGCAACACTTCATTCTAAAGGTGATTTCCGCGGTTTTTGGAAATCCACTGATAAACTCAACAGTAGGCCGGGCCTGCCGGTGAGTGTCAGCGGCATTGCTGATGTCGCGGAGATTGCTGAGCTATTTAGGCAGCATTTCGCTGTTTCGTCGCCTTTGGGACCAGCACAGTCTAGAGGCAGTACTGATTGTAGTGGTCAGGAGTGCAGTGTTCGGTTTACAGCAAAGGAAGTAAGACATATCCTTATGGCAATGTCAAGAGGCAAGTCTCCTGGCCACGATGACTTGAGTATTGAACACCTTAAGCATGCCGGCCGTCATCTGCCTAGAGTCTTGGCAATGGTATTCTCCTTGTGTATGGGACATGCGTATCTGCCTGAGCAGATGATGAGGACTGTGGTGGTGCCAATTATAAAGAATAAGACCGGTGATGTTGGCGATAGGAACAACTATAGGCCTATTTCTTTGGCTACTGTCATTGCGAAGGTGCTTGATGGTTTGCTTAACAGTCAATTGGACAAGTATTTAAAAATACATGATAACCAGTTTGGTTTCAAAGCCGGACTATCTACAGAAACGGCGATATTGTGTCTAAAGCAAACGGTCAAGTACTACACAGACAGAAGTACACCTGTTTTTGCTTGTTTCCTCGACCTATCGAAGGCATTTGACCTGGTTTGTTATGACTTGCTATGGGAAAAACTGAAGCAGGCATCAGTACCAGACGGACTTATCCGTATATTCCAATACTGGTACAACAATCAGATCAATGTTGTTCGGTGGTCGGGGGCCTATTCCTCTCCGTACAGGTTGGAGTGCGGTGTAAGGCAGGGGGGACTGACCTCGCCGAAGCTCTTCAACTTGTACGTTAATGAGTTGATAGAGAGGCTCAGCCGTACGCATGCCGGTTGCCATGTTGGGGATGTGTGCTTAAACAATATTAGCTACGCCGACGACATGGTGCTGCTGAGCGCCTCTGTTTGTGGTTTGTCAAGGCTGATTGGCATGTGTGAGAACTATGCTTATGAACATGGTTTGCTGTATAATGTCAGCAAAAGTGAGTGCATGATCTTTCGGGCCAGGAGGTGGTGCCCAGATTATATACCAGCAATTCGGCTCAACGGAGTTTCACTGAAGAGAGTTGATACCTTTAAATATCTCGGACATTTATTAACCTCTGACCTGAAAGATGATGCTGATATTGAAAGGGAGCGTAGAGCGCTGTCTGTTCGTGCGAATATGATAGCCCGCAGATTTTCTAGGTGTTCGAAGGAGGTCAAAATAGCCTTATTTAGAGCTTTTTGTACCAGTTTTTATACTGGGAGTCTGTGGGTGGATTATACGCAGAAGCAGTACAGCGCTCTACGTGTACAATTTAATAACGCGTTCAGGGTGCTTTTGGGGCTGCCTCGCTTCTGTAGCGCATCGGGGATGTTTGCAGAGGCGCGTGTTGATTGCTTCCACACCATAATGCGCAAGAGGTGCACTTCCTTGGTGCGTAGGGTGCGGGGCAGCCACAATAGTATCCTGAGTTCTTTTAGTGAGCGATTTGACTGTCAGTACGTGAACCATTGCTGTATGGTTCATCTGCTGACTAACGTCAAAATTTTATTTTAATTTTAATTTGTATTCCTTTTTTTTTTATTTATTTTGTATTGTGATTTTATTTATGATTTTGATTTTTAATTGTATTCCTTATTCTAAAATTTCATAGTGTATAATGTATATGGGTGTAAAGGCCTGAAATAAATAAATAATAAAAATATTTTCATATAGAGAGGGAATAAGCTTTAGGAATCACCACGCTCGCTCAAGGCGGGTTGGAAATTTCAAACTTTAAAATCCAGGTTTCCTCAAGAGGTTTTCCTTCAATCTTACTCAATCATGGTGTCCCAAGATATACTTACCTAAGATATAAAAAGTACAAATTATAACTTAGAATAGTTACATTGGTACCGGCCTGACCTGCAATCAAACTCACACACTCTTACTTGAAAGGCTAACCAGGCCTATGACCTTAAGACATTAATAAGAATTGATTAATGATACTAAAATATTTCTTTAGCTTTAACGACTAGGCCATTTACAGGTTACTGAAACATAGTAACAATAACTAGGAACAATCATCCATAGCCTATTAGCCTAATAGCCATTTTTAGGCTCGATATTATCACATACTAATGCTGTGGTCAGGCATATCTGATAGCAACGCATTTGTCATTGTTGGACAGGCTTGTACTAATTTGCGGTGGCCCTGTGTATTGAATAGGAACATTCATCGTATTATGGCGAATATTGGATGCGTATTTTCCCATAAAGCGATTTTCTAATAATAATAAATTGTTTCTAGGCTTTATCGTCGGGTGAATGGGTAAATGTTCTATAGCGATGATTGAGCATGGTTTTCAAATTTTAATGATCGGCTCGTTTATGAAGGTGGTGTCGATTAGGTGTATCATTAAATAACAGATAGTACGACCAATTGTAGGTAATGTTTCGAATGAGATATTTTTTTACTCTGAATGAACGAGGACCAAATCTTTTGGGAAAATCTTTTGTTACGACACAAATAAACACGCATGACCCCCATAAGACGGTTTTCCAAATGGGGAAAACACTATACTAAGCAATTTTACTTAGATTTTAATCAAACTGGACTTTGGACTACCTGTAAAGAAATCCCAGCTCTCAATAGATATGAAAAATATTAATCTACTAGCTATCGAAATATAAAATTTAGAGTTCATCTCGTCTTCAGCTTCCCCCAGAGAAGGCGCAGTAAGTAATTCTTTGTGTTCCGAGTCTAATGTTCCGTTGCTCGGATACCTCGATGATTTATTAATGTTTAAGTGCGATGTGCTTAGCTGTATTATTTGAAAAATCTTTTTAAACTCATCTTGAGGAAAAAACGCTCGAAACCTATCCGATGTCTTCTTTATTTAGAGAGGCGTTCGGATTTTGTACTTGATTTGAAAATTGATGTTTCCTAAATGTTTGATGTTCTTGACAGATATGTTAAAAGGTAATTTTGATTTATTTTTAATGCAGTTCACTTCAGAGTCCTCATATTTATAAATTCCAGGATAGATATTTTCCTTCAATTGCAATAAAATCAACACACAACAGCAATATTTTCAAATAAATTAAAAAAGCTGGCAATCGCCGTAAAATTTAAATAGCTAGCAAAAGTACAACCGAAAAAATTCAAGTAACAGCAGACAATAATTAATAATTACAATGATCCTTACTAGATCTTCAGTTCGTGCTGATCCATAGTACAGAGGAGATTACAGGGCCCCGGCGGATTCTGAGTAAGCCTCGGACATTTACTACGAACGCCGCACCCAAATCCGTGATTAGTACGTCGACGTCTCAGGCCAACGACTGTCGCGACCAAATATTACTTTTAGAAGGTGGATATATTTTCCAATTGGTTTTTAAGCTGGATTTGGTTTCTAAGAAATATAATAGCGGAGTTTTTGCGCTTCAAAGGAATTTGGTAGCAAATAATGCCAGCTGGTAGCGACGAGGTAGCAACTCTCTATTTGTACTTATGTAGGTAAGTATTTCGATCTATAATATAGGGAGTGTTCGGTGTTTCTGATGGACGTGGATTTTGATTAACGCTAATATCAGGTTTATCAAAACAATTGGTCTAGTTATGAAAATAGGGTCTATCTAGAGTATCCAACAGCAGTGATAGAAACCCTAATAAATTGAGACACAGAAGCTGCAGAAATTCATAGCTTCCTAAAAACTACCATGTATAAAAGTACCTAATAGCTATTACTAGGTATCAACATCTCTAAAACCAATTTAGGAAACACAAAAGTAGCAACGAACATTCAATCAGCGCACAGGAACATTTCGTTTAGCCGTGCACTAGTTCTTTCACGAGATTTTCGGGAATATTCGGCAAACTTCGGCGCAGGATCAATTGGGATCGGCAATATATCGCTCCTAACAAGTTCTTCGATTCAATTTAAACTTGGTGGCATACAGTTTACATTCAGTACTACGTTACCTCGAAAATAGTATTGTTATGTGAACTGTTAATTTTAACTGTTGCAAAATAACAGTTTTGCTGCTATAAAGTTACTAATGAACTCGTGTAAACTAGTTTTTATTATTGTTTTGTTTGTTCACTAATTGTGTTGTGTTTGGATGGAAAGTCGATATGGGACGCTGGATATTGTTTGGATGTTTATTAATTAAGTTACCAACTGTCATTAATACAATTATGACCCTAAAACTGTTTTCAGTGACTGTGTGGTATAAAATAGGTCATATTGGTAGAAGATTTATGCTTATGCATTTAAGTACAGAACTAGGTTTTTACTTTTTAGTTACTATACTGACGATGATATTTCAACAAAACTTATGTAAACGTATGGTAATGAAAAATCTTACATTTAGTTAGAAGATGACTTTTTCTCAAAAAATACTCGAGAATTTTTATAAGTCCGTGAACACTCGCAGTATTTTTCTTGAAAGGGAAGCATTAAATTTAGTTTTCCGGGCTGTTTCGTTGCACCGTGATACCGGGCCAGTAAATTGTATGAAAGAAACTTAAATGTTACCGAATGAAGACATTAAGGTCCCTCTTGGAAATAGTGCGGGGAATTTAAATATTTTTGTTGTGATAATCTGAAGAAGGTAAATAATATCAAGATTTTTATGACTTTTTATTATTTTAAGATTTGCCTTGCTCAGCATTTCATCTATAACCTTTAATGAGGTAAGACGATCTGTCTGATGAACAGTATGGTGGATTTTCTTATCGATTCTGATGTAATTTGGAAATGGCAATTTTTTGTAGTTTAGATGGCTTAAGTGCTATGCCAGCTGAGTAAAATAAAAATCTTGTAGTTCATACAAAAGTATGGTTCCAATTCCATAGGTTTTTCGGCTTTGGTTAACTAGAAGTTAACACAGAACTGTTTATTAAAGTGGTTTAGTGTGCCGCGGGTCCAGCGACCGAGTCAGCGTTAACTTGATAAAGTGATATGAATGGATACTCACTCTTACGCTATTCTTAATATCAAGGAAACGGCTCAATTTAGTTGTACTAGAATTACTTGACTTGACAATTTTTTTGACAAAACAGTGTACATATACAATTTTTTTTTAAATTGCAATATAAATGAATTGTTTAAAATATTTGTTAACCTTCTAACCTATGCGCAAATCACCAAAAAAATATAACCAATTATACCTAAACAAAAATGTGTACAAGTACACCTGAACAAAGAATGAATGATCATCATTTTACAAACAAATTGCCTGTCGTATTTGATATTCCACGTTATTAATATCAATCATAAAATTGACCCAAATACCGCTTTTACGCACTCTAGCAAATAACAGTGTTTTGTGTAATAAATATACCTTCATCGGAGGGCACATTGTCTAGTTCATAAACCATTGCTAGCGAAATAAAGAGAAAAAATGATGACGTATATTACCGCACCGCAAATGAAGAGTAACATCCCTCTCGGATCGTGTTGAAAGAGCCATGGAAGTTACCGTCATAATTAAAAAGCGAATCGTTTGTTTACGCCACAGCTATCATCCAAGTTTTCGTCCGATGCATCAAAAATGTTCTGCTATAGATTCGTAAAAAAAAATTATTTTTTTATAAGCTGCATGACTGATGTAAATTTTTAGTTTTGATAGACACACAAGAAGACCTTTTTTATCGATGGGAAATCATCGGAATGACCCCTCCCGCTGTGGGTGACAACATCAGGGAGTGTCAGAGTTTTACTGACTAAAACCCACCGTGTTCCTTCGGGAGCCCTTTGTGTGCCAAGGCCGCAGTAACTTGTACGAACAACCCGCAGCCCCGGCAGGACACAAGAAGACCTCAGATGTAAAAATATTCTCACAAATAAAATATCTTAATTCTCGATTTAGGTAGGTACAACTAAAATTGCATTATCACTTGCAATATAAAATATTCTAAACGTCGTTAAATATCCCCTCAAATACCTAACTAATGACAAAGCAGTCTCAGGTGCTACAGTACACACACAACATGCGTGAGTTTCACAGAAGAATCATTTTTCACGTGACAGTTTTTTTCCTATAGCATTGGTTTTACACCCTTGTGGCACTCACGTCCACGGTTATTTGTCATTGTTACCGTCAGGGAGACGAATTTATGCAGGGGTAACGGACGTGAGCCTCCGGGTGTCAGAGGTTGCGAACATTATGGTGAAGTGTGATGTGATGATTCTGTTGTGCTGCCCTTTAAATTTAGCATGCCTAAGCGGTAGGATTAATTGTTTGTCGAAAACATTTCTGATGACAAAAAGTTCAGCTTGGGCAATACCCTTGACCCACTCCTTGAAGTCAAGAATCTAGAAAAGAATGTCCATTTTAATTAACCCAATGAGACGCCCTATGTAAGGTGTATTTTATGCGTCTGAACAAATGGTTAGTGTTGGTCAATAACAAAATTGTATTCGTAAGTTGACGCTGAAATATTCAACTCACGTTGAGTAATAACCATAAAAAGTATGCTTAGTAATAGAGACTAATGCGAACATCAAAAATAAGTCTAGATAATACTTACGTGTGTGATAAAAACATCGCCTCTTTCATAAAAATATAGCAAATGAAAAATTCAATCATAATCACTAAAAACGAGCGTGCGATTCATTCAACTCAAACATGAAATACATCACAATTCTTTTCATTGAAAACCTTTCCTGTATAAAAGAAATTGAACATTTCATATCGAAAAGACTGAATTACTGCTCCATCTCGCTGTGAAAATTATTCAACTTGCCTTTTGAAACGTTTAAAAACTGCTAGACTGCAATCAAAGGGGATTGAGATCCGATATTAAGGGAAAATAAATCGAGTCGTCCAAATTACACGCTTTTCGACGCCCGGCGTTGCCATCGAAAAGTGTTGCTCCGACTTCATCAATAGTATCGAGTGAAAATTTTTTTCGTTATTTATCAGTTTGGACTGGTTTTATTAACTGGTGAGTGCAAAATTTTGAAATAGGTAAGTAACTATAAATCCAAAAAGATACAAATGTTTCTTTGCAATTATAGTCTCTCTTTTGACCCTCAACCTCGATTTCCTTCTACAACTTTACAAAAACATGAAAGTATTCTATAACATTCTTTAATATTTTTCAGTTTTTGTGAACTAATTAATATACAATACTTTTGTTTGAACAGAAAATACATTTTATGTTACGAATTATTATTCAGAAAAGTTGCGTAGCTTTGATTTCGCTGACGTCTTAGCTTAGACAGCTACGGTAGCTTTTCCAATAGCCATTATATCGCTGACATACTTAGCATGCATTTGCTATCTGCATCCAATTGTGCTGCGTTCAGTTTAACAGGTTGACTGTCTTTTGTGCCATTGATACACTACGATACTGAACTGTGTTTGCATCAAGAAATGAAAAGGTTAGGTATTGTCTTTCTTAGAGCTCCTGTCTGTGTAAAAATACAACCTATTTAGAAACTCGTATAAAAATAATGCAAACGTAATGTACTATGAAATAAAATACCTAATCCAACAACCTACCTACCAACTATCTCTGCAAAATTTATTCACCTAAAAACATTTCTCGAAATAAAAATATTTTCTATAGTCTTTTGTTTCTTTATGTTTATTCAATCACAGCACCCCAGTCTACACTGAAAATATATTCGTAAAAAATCACACCTTACGTAAAAATTGATTTACGCCCCACATGTTTCTACGAGAAACACGAAATAAAATATGTCTGCAAAGTCATGTAATTTGTATTTCTAGACACGTGCCGCCTTGTTCCGTATTAAATTCAACGAAACAACTTGCTACATTTGCGTGTCGCGATGTCAGACGCATTTGTATAGGTGTCGAATTATGTTTACAAAAGGATTCGTTGCTATATTGAATTTTATTTATTTTTCATCGCAGAAAAATGGGGAACAGAGAAACAAGGCTTTGAAATTTTGGAATGAACTTATTTAAGAATTTGTCACAGTTCAAAATCCGTTCATTAATAATTATAGCCTTTTTCTAATTACGTTATGTTAGGATCGGCTTCCAGTCCAATAGGATGCAGCTGATAACCAGTGATTTTGTTAAGGGCTACTGCAAATCTGACCTCCTCAACCTAATTTGCGTCAGACTTTCTGGCTTTTGACGTTACATAAGGAAGATATTCAAATGACATTATCCGGAACATTTTTTCATTAAAGGACGGACGTCCTGAAAATATATTTTAAGAAAGTAAGCGAAAAGTTTGTATCTTTTAATATTTAGTTAGGTACACTGAATCACTTTTTTAAATGCACTATGATAAAGGTAAGCTAAAACATTTCCGTGTTCCGTATTGTCATTACAGTTTAAATCATTACAAACCACGTGAAATACTCATTAGGGACACGGAAATCATTTTTGTAGTTCCGCATACAATTTGTTGAGCTGTCTGAAAAGTTTAGTTTGAAAACATGCTGCTAAATTACTAGTTTAATGATTATTTTTAATTTGCTTGTAGTTCTAGACGGATATCAGTAAAATAGAAACCCATTGGAATCTTCGATTGTGAATTTAATATCCCCAAATAGTTATTTTAAATACGAAATAAGTACCTATAAGTAATTAAGGCTAGGTTGCTCGATTTAAACTTAGCAATAACCTAAATGGCCACCTATTGGTCACACAGCCGTCAAATCGAATATTTGACCAATGAGCGGCCGTTTCACCGCTGGTTTTAGAAACTTTCACAAAGCAGCCTGGAGTTTGGAACACCCCCGTGCTTGGGTGTGCACGTAAAGCCGGCGCCTCGAATGCTACTCAGTAGCAGTCGTAGTTATAACTCCACGTCAGAGGCCGTCAGTCGGATTTGAGAAAACTCTAACACTAGGACTTGTCAGGTGATTAAACTGCAGCTCACTCGATAAGAAGAAGAAGATACATCGAAGATAAATTAAAGTTAAATTGAGCAACCCAGCCTAAGTCTAGCATGAAATTAATCCATTATAAAAATCTTACGACTGAATACAACAACATCAATAAAAGGCTCATTACTCGTGTAAACATCTACTTACTGAAACTTTCAAGGAAAACGAATACGTAATTAAAGTTGCAAAATGAAAACTTTTTAATTTGAAACTCCTAATACGTTGGAGTTTCCATTTAGAATATTCTAAGACAATGTCTAAATATAAAGAAGTTTACACAGTATTTCACTAACTGCCAGTTTCTTACTGACAGATCATGCCATAGAAAAGAAGTCAACATTTTTAAAAATTGTTGGTTATTATTTGTCAGATAGCTATCTATAACATATCTTTGAAAAAATCTTGTGTGCTTATTACATAGAGTAAATATATACTAGAGTAGCAAACCTCGTTCAAATGCGTCGTAAGAAGCGATGCCATTTTTTAGACGCAACGACGTAGCTTTGAAACTTTTGACATCCAAATGACATTTGAACAAAAAACGTATATCTGTCTCTGTCACACAAGTCACAAATACATAACTGTCACTTTGATTAGACAAAGATGGCAATCTAAGCTTCCAATGGCGATATGGGGTGGCCTACCCATGTGAAATGTTACCCATTTTTTTTAAATATAAAAATAATTGATAAATATAAATTTAATATTTTACTCATGAATTTCTGATGGGATGAATGAGAATTTTATTATTAGTGAAATTATTGAGATAATCTCATTTTGAATACTTATTATTTATTATAAATCAT
>NWSH02000525.1:9640120-9661561 GCA_002382865.2 Heliothis virescens | reverse complement strand
GTAATGATTTCCATAGTGATAAAGTATTTTACGGGTCGGTTCCCACAATTTAATGGCTGGTTATATAATCATTTTATCTGCACATGATGTTATCTACCTAAATCCAATTATGTAGAATAGGTACTTTGAGTTGGCATGTAGGAAAAGAGCCTCTTAACTCTATTGTAACCACCACTCTTAAATGTTACTTTTTTAAAATATTTTATAACAGATATGAAGGGTTTAAATAAATTAGTTCATCGTACCATCACTCAGTTTGCAATAGCTAGGACTATTCCAACATCAAATAGATTTTTAATAACCCTTTTCATGCATCCTAGTTAATAGCAATAAATAGCAACATCAAATTTTCATTTATCCATTTACGTCACTACCAAAGCCACCATTGTTCATGCTACAATAGCGTTAGGGTTAATCTCTGAATCGACGTAAAATAAATTGATCGGCAGATTTATCGTCATTTTTTGCGCTCTATAGAAATTCGCCCAATCAGTTGGGAGTTCCATTATGGACATACGGGAATACGGGACGCGCGTGAACGTATTACGATGGTGAATTGATGCACTTCGAGGAAATAGAGCGATCTCTCACGGCTGATGGTTGCGAGTCGCGGAGATTTTGTGATATTTACACACTCAGATTTTCGGATAACGTTTAAGTTGGAGCTATTGATGTGAGCTCCAGCTCCTAGATGACACGCTTTAATTGAAATCTTTTGTGTCTTGGACTTCATGGGTTGTTACTTCGGCGTTTTATCTATCTTCATGCTTTTCACTATTATTTTTAGGATACTTGCTGCGCATTAAAATTTCAAATAGTTTTCATCAATATGGTTCACTAAATAATATTAAATTATGCACCCACTTGCAAAATCTACCAATTATTAAAGACTTAGTGGGGTGAATTGTACAGGTACTTTCAATACATTCGCAAACTGTGTCAATTAAGGGTCTCTAAGGCCTAAACCCTTGCTTGAATATTTAAACAACAACCAAAACGTTTCGTACTAAACTTATTCATGCTATATAAAGTAGTCTACCTACGGTCAACATAAAAGTATAACAGATGTGGAATCGAGCCGCAAACAGTAATGAACACAGACCGCAATAAGTGCGGTCCTCTTGTACTGTTAACCCTACTTTAATTTAAACCGACAATGTTATCAAATGAAGTCCCACTAGTAAGTTGTCTACCAACGTGAAGAGTGTACTTTTGTTTGATTAAAACTGTGAAGAAAAATTACAAAGTTGATTGAACGTTTATACTGATTAACAGTTCAATCTTCCACTATAATGGACTCACACCGTCCAAAAAATGCCTTTACATCGATGAAATGTTTTGTGTTTCTATACAATAGTGACTTTATTCGTACCGCCGCACACACGGCAAAATGAGGACTTAGGAGGTCAAAAACAAAAAATATGAAAAAAGTTATTTCATTTGTACTTTTTAGAGTTCCTAACCAATACGTTATAAAAAATAATGATAAATAAGAATAAATGAGTACTCGATAAGCCTGTAGAGTACCTATTACCAAAGCACTTTTATTATATTGTTTTTGCTCGTTGTCGGTGTGTGTGTGTCGCATTATTTATATAAAATTAACTACTGGTTTTTTTAATTGTGTTTAGAACTCAAAAAGACATGTAATGTACCTAACTTCTAACCTACACAAACTTACCTACCTAAAAAGAAAAGTGATAGTCGTAAAATACTTAACAGAAATAAAAATATGTACCTAAGTATTTACGAAGGGAAAAAGTAGCTATATTTCACTACCTATAACATAATACAATAATATATTGTTTAGATCCTTATCAAGGTATATCTGTAGTTTACACTGATAAATAATCAGGATGCTTCATCATTATCTTCATGTTCAAAGAATTTCGAAACTAACACTTTGAGAACACATTTATTCATAAAGCACTGCGAAAGTAACTCTGTCTGTCTGTCTGTTACGCTTTCACGCCTAAACCAGTGAACCAATTTTGATGAAATTTGGTACAGAGATAGAATATACCCTGAGGAACAACATAGGCTATATATATAGGCTTTTTATCAGGGTACGGGAAATAGTTCCCTCGGGAAGCGGGCGAAGCCGCTGGCAGAAGCTAGTTGTTTATAAATACTATGATTTGACCAATATATAACTAGTTAATAGTTCCACACACTTAGACGATGATAATTTATAAAAGTTTTCATTTTTAAGCATTAAAATCAGATCAGTTTCTTTTCTAACATGTATTTTCGAGTGACTTTGATCACTCCGACTACCTGTAAATAAAAGAGGATAGTGTCGCAATGAGTTCGTTTGAGTTCTCAAAATTCACAACAATGACGGCCAAGTAACTAATAAATGCAAATATCAAACACAGAAAGCGGTACTTAGCGGAACTTTTTTTGTAAGTCTAAGTAAACATCAATTTTAAAAGGAAATTAAACTAGAAACGCAATCTTAATATTTAAATACTTACGATTACATTATTTTTAATTTTACTGTATTTATAAAATGTACATACCTGTAGTTTCCATAATATTGACCACTGTTGATATTTAAACACGCGACGAACGAAACAATGCGTTTTGTTAATTCGCCCGTAGAAAGCAAATTAATCGTACAATTATTTCGCTTATCTTCCGGACCCTCGCACTCCTTTATTATAGGCATATTATGGGTGACTTATGCATTTTGTGATGTAACGACTATCAGACTCGAGAAATATAAGCTAATTTAGACTTCATCTTCATGTTGATAAATTGCTTTTTGACCTCCTAAAGTCCTAATTTTGCCGTGTGTGCGCCGCCCGTATCCGCCGCTTACATTAGAATAAGCCAGTAGGGACATAAACACACGATGTTCGATATATGCAATCATAAATCAGAGCCGACCGTTGTCCGTCCTGCCGATACCCGCGATACCGGTCTATTGTATAAACAGTATGTACCTAAGTCAAAAGATACGGGATTTATTACATAGGACCCATTTTATTAGTTCAATCGTTTGGGTTTGATGGCTTTTGTGTACTTTTGGGATTTCTTTGCAAGTATGTTGGGAAAATTCATAGAACACGAATAACGGCGTAACAATTGTGCGTAGTAAATGTACGTCTTAAACTTCTGAAGTTAATTAAAGTTACAAATGATTCAGAATGAGCGAATAAAGGATCAAGGCACGACGCCAGGAATATAGCTTATTGTAGACAAGGTAGGCTTAAGTATCAAGTAGACATACCTCTATGTCAACCACAAGAATGAGCTTAATTAAGGCCTAAATCCAAATATCCAATTAAATGGCTATCTTACAAAATAAACACATTGCACAAACAAACCCGCAATATAAAGCTCCACATCACACGTCACGGAATCCATTTTCAGTTATAATTTAACAAACATTGGAAACTATTTGCATGGATTAATGGAAATTATTTCGTATCGCTGACGATTCTCACGGGCACTCGTATAACATCGAAATGTGCGTTTGATTAATTATATTATCTATTATTAATTTTCAAAACTGATTTGTGGTAGGTAACTATAATCATTAACGAATTTACCTATTAGATTTATTTTGGCTGAAATAACACTTTTAATTTAATTTAATGTTCCACAAATTACGTTATAATCATACTTAGATAAGTAGGTACTTCAACTAAGGCAAGCAAAAATCTAGCAAGAACATTGACCACTTCGGCGAAAGTTAGCCTAACTTAAAAGGTAGCAATCACCTTATCCAACAGTAGTGGACCACTGTAGCGAACTTAAATGTTCCCGTGAATTTCTACAATTTGTAGTTCACCGTTAATTAGTGTTTCCTAGGCAAGTTCAGGTTATGGTACATAGTTCAACACTGATTATATCCGAGGCGCGAAGGGACCCACCGCAAGGACGGGTCAAAACTTGTCTGGACCTGTTTAATTGCTTCTCCTCGCCCATTCCCATTACGACTGTTGTTAGCCGTGCTCTTTGTAGTTTTAAATGAGGTTTAATGATGATTGCAGACATTTGGACTTAATTACGATTAATTCCAGATGTACCTATTTTTGAACCTGAAGGCAGGTCCTTTGATTTAAATACGCAAAGCTATATATGACTTCGATATGGGGCTCTTGCATTACCGATTTCATACCTAATTTAACATGTGCTAAATATGCGTTATTATAATAATTATGCCACAGCAACATTACCTACATAGGCAGGCACGCAAGTACTCTCTTATTATGTCAATTAGTGCACATTCTACCTATTAATGTTCTAATTATCACGCGGCAGTGAATTACGGCAAGCAAAGCAACGTAGTAAAGCGTGGTTGAGACTTTGTTGACACGCACTGGACAGTGTAAACAACCCTAGTAGCCGACCGCAAATGTAGGATGTAATGAACACCCTGTTTAGGTAAACGTTTTACTCCACGTTCAAATGGCCACTGTGAATACTCGAGTAACTGTGATTTTCAGTTTTCAACTGAAAATATTTAAGTACTGGTAGGAAGACAGGGTTTTTAAAAATAGTTAAGTAGGTACTTACCTACTTACCTAATGGCTTCGTAAGGTCTAGGTAAATTATAATCGTTGCTTTGAAAGGATTACAAGGCGAAAAAATACAGCGACCAAAACAGTTCTACTTATTTTCAAACATTGTAAATAGACCTAACTTAAGAAACCACCTTACAACACAATAATTCGGAAATAAATCGCAAACTCCTGAATAAATGTAAACAATGCGGATTGAAAATGGCGGCACCACTATTTTTCTTGTTGTTAGGCTCCAGTTGGGCAGATGCAACATGGACGACCAGACGAGTAACAGAGGCTTCAAAATGTTAAAGGTTTGTCATTAAATTAAAAATGATCCCTTATTGTTTAAGGCACAAATAAACAGTTTGAGTTTGAGTTTGAGGCAAAAATAGCAACAGATAAAAATGTATATGTTATTGTAAGTAGGTAAGTACTGAAAGTTTTTAAATTTATATACAATTACAATCTGTATCTATGCAGCAAAAATTAAACCGCTATCTTCTACTTTTCTTGCTCCCAATTACCCAACGCTTTCCAATCATGTGGCAGATTGATGGGTATACTGGTAATCTGTGACTGTGCCCTGTTGTTGTTCGTATAAACTTATTCACATTTTTCAGAAATCTCTTCCTCAAAGAGTGTATTGTGAATAGCAACCGCATGTTTGCAATCCCGCTGAAAAGTACACAATTTCACTGTGTCCCAACTTTCCACTGACTCACCTAGACGGATTTTTCCGGTATTTTATAAAAGCTTTGTACTTTTCAGAGACTGGCGAGCAACTTGTCTTGTTACAATGCAGCTATGTAGGAAAATGACAGTTTATTTTCTCCGCAGTTGCATAGCCCTTAAAACTAAATGGATATAAAAACTTTATAGTAACTGTCCAATTTGTACACAATGTACACACAGGTTGTGTGTAGAATAAAGTAATATATATTAAAGTAGAATACTTAATACGTTTTTAACTATTTCTACCAAATAATATATTATGCCAAAGTCCCTTAAAATATGACAAACTAAGTATATACTTAGTGATTATTCTGAATGTAAGATTATTTTTGCACGTAGGTACCTACAAAAAAATATTACTGAATAAAAAAAAGGTTTTTCCTCAATATAATTTCGTTCAAATTCATAACAAAACTAAATCTATTATACCAAATACCCATGAATAAAGGACCCCTATTAAAACTTGAACGCAATTTTCAAGAGGTCCTTATAGCATACCAGACAGATGCACTTAACCTTCCATAAAATATTTTAAAACCTTAGTTAATCACTCGCCAAGTACCCGTGTTATACCATGAAACGATCTTTTGATCCTTTATATTAACTTTTAATCGTCGTCCATTTTGCTAAAATTAATATGCAATTTGCATGTTAATAGACCGTTAACAGGAAAATCTTAATTCCAGTCAAGATGAAGTTCTTAGGTTGTTAATGAAATTTTCAGCTCGTACTAATGCTTCTTAATGAATAGGTTTGAGTTGAATAGTTTTGTAATAGGTATAGAGTAATTGCCTACGTTTAGTTTTGTGCCTGGTAAGCAATTAGTTACGCGAAATTTCACGGAAAAGCTCCAATAAACTATTGAAACTTTTATGTAAGTCATTTTGGTTGAGAATACAGTTAATTTAATTGAAACGCAAAACTTTTAACATAATTCCGTGAAATTATAAATTTTAATCGTGAAAAGCTAACGAAATAATTTAACAAGACTAATTTTTTTGCAAAAAAACGCTACAAAATTGTAATTTCTGTGAAGTCAGTAACTTAGATTGACTTCTAAGAGTTCTCGTGACTTCTGAATTAATCCGAGAGTATCCTGATATTCATCTGGCATACCGAGCTTTCAACTTGAATTTTAATTTGAAAAAAAGTAGGTATTTGTTATATTCACAGGTATTGATTTATATATTCAGACAATAACCATATTAACAATTCGAAAATGCATAATTAACAATTGTAAGAGCTTTATAATGACTGTAATTTTGGAAGGCTTTTCCTGTGAAAATCCAAAGTTCCAAAATTTAAATCACATTAGAATTTAAGTATTGTACGTATACCTCATAAAATAATCCTATACATATTCTAAGTCCTTTTTAGAAACATTTTCTTACAATTTCCAACTTACTGAATAAACAAAGAACCACTTCATTACATCAAATTCCAGGAATTTCATTCTACAATGAATTGAAACAAGCGCTTTTTTCCTGGCAGACACTCAACGACATCTGCCCCACAATCTCATGGGTATTTTCTTAATGTCTCTCGGGAATACTTTGCTACGCCTCTTGGTGAACTTAAGCTGCTTCATTATTGAAGAAAACTACGTAAACAGTGCTGTCGAATCTTGGGTAGATGCCAAAATTGAAACTCATTATCATACACTGGTCTATCAAATACTTAGGTGATTTAAACTGTATTTTTATCTCATGTATTTTATGTGTTAATTAACATTTAACGAAAAAAATACTGTAGGTCAAATAACTAATAATAATCTTGCCTTTAATTTCCATTAAAGACCCACCTTGGCAATTCGGACTCTGATCTACCAAAAGTCTTCAAAATAAGTACCGAGCAGGGACTTGTAAACCTCATCATAATGTCATAAAAGGAGCAGTGGGATTAACTACAAATTCATAGGATATCTTTGTTTTACGATCATATTCACACAACGGTAGTAAAGTTTCCGTAACTGCGCAGGTGCAAACTTTCAGCAAAATGGGATTTGTATATAATAACCTTACCGCTTCTGTAGACATTCTGTTTGCATTTACAGGATAATATCACGTAACAAGATTTGATGTGATGGTTTTGTGTTTCAGAGGGTAGGAGTAATATATTCCGCATCTTTTTTTATGATTTATTATTCATCAACTTAGATACGAACATCATACAATAAATACCTACGTCCATTGCTCTGCTTCATCGAATAGCAACTACTTAATTGTGTTCTTTTTAATGAAAAGATATCAATAGGTAGATATATTAAAAGTAACATTTTTCGAAGCATTAATAACAAATATTTCATTTATTAATCAAATCCATTACAATTAAACCATAGACTATTACTGGTTGACTCCATACTCTTTACAGAGTCGTGCAACATGGTGTGCCGCAACAGCAGCTCTACGCTGCAATGTGGCAACGTCATCCCCTGTCGCCGGGCGGACGCTGAATGCTTGAAGTCTACAAGTTCCAGGCATCATTCTGCCTATTACCCTAAAAATTTAATTAGGGTCTAGAAAATATATTCAAATCTGTCGTCGGTTTTACATCTGATTTACTTACCCAAGTAATCCATATTAAAAAGCCCCATAATAAAACTCGTTCCAACCATAAACAATGAAATAAACTATCAACACATGTTTGTTTATCACCCCACTAAAAACCACGACTTGGGATTAAGACCCGGATTACATCGAGGTCTACAAAGGACGGTAGCAATTCAATTATATCTCATCCCTGGTTCACACAAGCGTACAAATGGAAACAATTTAGTTTTGTGTTTACAAACAATGTGTCATCTTACCTCACGGTAGTGGGGAGTTTCAGTTCTGCAAGCAGAAAATCTATCTCGTAGTATACGACTTGCATTGCAGGACCGCTGTCGTCTCTTATCACAAGGATCTTAGCACAGGATTCTCCACATCTTACGCTTACACATTTGGCTGAAAAACATTTTTAACTCGATTGGCATATGCATAAATGCGATTTTAGACACGCTTTTACAAGCTAACACAATAAATAATAGAACTTAGGACATAAGAGATAATAATTTGAAATCTATTCGTAAATCTAACTTCACCCTCAGAGCTTTTCTGGGGCCACAACTTTATCTTCTCTGTTTATCCTTCATCTTATCTCCAACAAAGCGTAAAGCTTATCAAACGAATAAAATATAACATAATCTCATCAATCAAACTCACCAACTATTTCGTAAAATACAAAAACGCCGATGTCCTGCAAAGCCTTGTGCCATTTAAGCACCTTCTCCACTGGACCGGAAAACGCTCTCGGACCGCTTTTGTGAAGCGCCTGAATGCGACCGTTTATTACTATAACATCGCCACAGACTGTAGATATGTGCGATCATAAGCTATTTACGAGTGGGAGAGATTTTATGTGAATTGTAGCAAAAATAGACAAACATTGTTCAGTTGTGGTGGGTGGTAAAAAGTTGTCGTCTATTTAAGGGTGTTTTATTCGTGGTGCCTGATCGCTTTGAATTAGAAAGAAAGAAGACAACTTTTGCTGAAAAAACCGTCCCAGAATTCTCTACATAGCGTTTTATAGAACATTTTCACGAATTTGGTTGTATCAGACCTCGAATCTCTAGAACAAAAAAATGCCAAAGCAAAGGAAATAGTAGACCTTACTTATCTCTTTGTGACGCTAAATCGAACGGCCTAAAGGGATGTTCAAGAAATCACTTTTTTCAAAGACAAAGGCACGGATATTGCATCGGCCGAGCGCACCGGCACACTTCCCGCAATGAACTTCACTGTATTTACTTAGAACAAGTCAATGACAAGAACTGCCCACTGATTGTTCCTGAGAATCTCTCAGGAAACTAAGAATATAAAGACAAAAGTAACTGGACTTTAGTGTACTGAATTAAATACTGCGATCAATTTTTTTTAGGCTATAGACCTGAAAGACTACTCAATGACCAAAAAATTAAAGAAAACAAATAACAATAACTTATCTCGTGTAATAACAAATAATAAGTTTAGGGGTCAAGAGAAATAACTCTCATCGTAAACCCCAGCATAAATATGTAGAAATGTCCCCAATACATTCTGCCCTATTATTGCAAGGGCACTGTCCCCACAATGCGACCCTCTGGGCAGAGATGACAAAGAAGAAAAATGCCCGCTGTTACTTTTATTGCAAGCAATTTCTTTAAGTTTTCATTTTATGAGTCAAGTCAAGACTGTATAGTTTCTGATGGAGGCCGTCTGTCAGAACGGTAGTTTCGTGACGTGGGTTTACATTGAGAACGGTTGCAGTTGTAATTAAATTAATTGCTGGTCATTCTAAGCACTTGAAGTTTAAGAGGAATGCAATGAAGAACTCTTCACCGAAACGTGCTTGTACAAAATTATGAGCATTATGAATGCAGATGAATTCATTTTTGAAGAGAATACAGAAACTTCCAAATCTACTTGTACGTCTAGTAAATCTCGGCTACGCAAAAATCAAATAGAGCTACCCAATATATTAAAAGTCAATAAACAGTGCTATAAATTCTTACGCGTAGTCTATCCCTATAGAACGAGCACTTGTGAGCAATTTTTTATACTTTATTGGATATCGTATTGCAATTTGATGTCCTTACCAAGCCATGTGGCGATGATAAATTGACATAGATGAGGAAAGCGAACTTACATTTTCTATTGTTTTGAAATTGTTGAGTTCTTTGTTATTGTTTGATATTTGTTTGACACACTTCGGTGTAACAGGAGGTCAAACAAAATGAAGGTACTCAAGTTTATGAGATTGATATTTGACTTTTGATGAAATGAGGTGAGATATTTGGGTTCCGGTTACCTCAACTGTAGTAAAGTTATGTAATCCAACTGCTATATGAATTATAAATGCGAGATTAAATACAGGTTTGGGTAGAATGGGATATTATACCCTTAGGAAGGTACGCAGTGTTGATATACTAGAGTTGAACTTAAAAGGGGACGATACTTCGTGCTTAAATATTACGTGAGAGAATAATGAAAATTTGTAAATGAGGATTAACATCCTTTAGTCGAGTTCTAATTCTAAATAGTTAAAAAACAAAACCTTCAACTCGTAATTGAATGGTCCCAAGAATATTGACATCAGTTTAACCCTACAGATGAGCATTTACCTTAAGTTTGTCCATTCTTGTCAAAACTTGATGCTGCGGTTCATTTTTCATTACTTCTACTTCCATAGGTTTTTTCGGGGTTACTGGAAATAAAGATGCAATATTTATGTGTTTTTTTTTTCAGGGCGACAGTATCAACCTTGCAAAATCTGGCCTAACGACTAGAACACGGCGTATGTTCCGAACAAAGTGTGTACACGTCTTTAATTAAATCACGTTCTTACGGTGATAGATAGGGGAGACTTTTTGAACTCAACCCATTGGGGCGCAACTTGAAACGCGTATCCTGCCAAGTATCGCGAAGTTTCCCTTTAGAACTTACTTCTCTCGAAAATACAGAGTAATGAGCTTGTTAGACCGAGTTACGGGGCTTTAGCACAGGTCGGCCAAGAATACTTTTATGTTTGACAGCGCACAAATTGTGGGTTCATTACTTTGTGTGCATGTTTTGTTTGGAGTCTGGTTGTGTTCAATACGCCGATTTTCTGGCTTCTGAGTAGGACGTAACGACTGCCAAAGATGTACAAATAACAGCCGCTATCCACCAATATAAAACGTGCCTTGCGAAACACGGAAAAACTCGTCATGACAAAATGGTCCACCATCCACGGACGAACCGCGCCAAGCGTTGCTTAGCCTTATTTATGATCGGTCGATCCGCGCGGTTTTAACTCGTCAATTTATTGTCCATTTAAAACAGTAAAAGCCTTACCATTCTGCTGAGCGGGCTCCATTGGCCTGTAACTATTTTGCTTGTGTTGGAAACAAGTTTTCGGAGTTCCTTCATACGGAACAGCATTTTTAGCAGTTTCTGGTGCTATGTAAAAAACACATTTTAAAAGGACACAAAATATCGCCTTCTTTTTATGTATGTACCAAACTTCTAACCTTAGTTGAATTCCCGTCTTTTATCGCTTCTATGTAAGTCCAGGATGAAATTCCGAAGTCAGATTCAGCATAACAAATGATACTAACAAAATGCTTTAAGAACTAAGTTGGGAGCTTACAATCAGACTCAAGACTTCCAGATCAATGGTCTGACAAACCACTAATATAAATGAATGAATCTTCATTTAATTAATCTTTAGCTGAAAGTAACTCCATTGGCCTGACTGACAGTTAGACTGAAGTTCAGTTAAATCGGAAACTCACTTGTTACTACTTGAGGAGTAAAAGTTTTAGCTTTATTCCTGTCTGCGCCTCCAAAATTAGTGTTTAGATAGTTAGTTCCGAATCCTGTGTTCATAGGTGGTACAGTGGGTTCTCTTTGCATTTGTTGACCTTGAAAATTAAAGGATTCTGTTGATTAATCATTACCTAATTACTAGGTAGGTAATTGGTTACGTTATGCCACCTTGATCATCAATCTCATCCCACGCTGATCAATAAACAAGTAAGGAGATGAATGTAATCACATCGACTGAAATGATTCATTTAATTCACGATTATCTTCAAAATAAACTGTCATGTCAACCATCCCAAATATCGGCCAACAGTTTAGTCTGCAGTGTGATAATGCACATTTAAAGTTTTCGTTGATAAACTCATCAGCTGTAACATCTAAATCCGGTACATCGGCGTAATGATCAACTTGCGTGTCCAAAAGTCATAAAGAGTGTCCATTGTCATTATAATTCTGAACTTTTATACCACCTACTGAATAAAGTGATAAATTAACTTAAGCGTTTGATAGAATTATATTCTAGTGCCACTGTGTAAATAAATATCTAAATAGAGACCTAGTTTGGTTCAAAACCTAGAATCATATGTTAATTATAGGTGGATGATATCAAAATGTTCCGTAGCTAATTGGCAAACCTTCTGCGGCCGGGTGCAACTTACCTTTAATTGTGTTCGTAGAAATCTGAAGTACTCAGGTACAAGTAAACTAACTACACCTACTAAGATTCAATAAACTCACCTGTAACTATAAACTGAGCGCTGTTATCAGAATAATTCGCCAAATATCTGGGGTCTATTCCCGTCATCAATTGAGTCTGACCTGGTAACATCTAAAAGACGTAAATACTAAATGTTATGCAAATATATTGTAAACTAGCCGTTTTCCCGCGGTTTCACTCGCATCCCGTGGTAATTACTGCCCGTACCCGGATAAAATATAGGCTATGTCACTCGTGGATAATGTAGCTTTCGAATGGTGAAAGAATTTTTAAAATCGGTCCAGTAGTTTTTGAGCCCATTCATTACAACCAAACAAACAAACAAAGTTTTCCTCTTTATAATATTAGTATAGATTAATAAATTATCAGATGACAGAGGACATTAGTTTTACGGAAAAGAAAGTTACTTTAAACACGGGTCTAGCGACTGTTACATAGATAACAGGCGTGTCTCTACTGGATATGACCACACGTTCCCGAGTAGTGGTTTGGGATTTTCGCAAGAAATTGAAGCTATGTGAAACCCAGACTGGATTTGTGCTTAGGGCTGGTACTCTAGATACGACTCCTAATGCGTGGAAGGCGGACGTAACTTAGAAAATGGTTAAGGGTCTTACTACAAAAAAGATAAACACACGTTCTCGTGTGTTTTAGACAATTCTCCATACAAAACATTCTACACCCATATTTTGAACGTGTGTTTATCTTTTTTGTTGTAAGATCCCTACTGTCTAACTCTGCGGAAAATAATCAAGGGTGTTAATACCTAGTGCTTAAGTATTTAAATTAATTAGTGAACAAGAAATTGATGAACTCTTACATTTTGTGCAAACACTGGGGTGTTCATTTGAGCCACATCCATATAATTCGACGTAGCAACATTCTGCATGTTCGGGAACGGATTTGTATAAGGTCCACTGTTATAGTAAACGTTTTCGGGAGGCCTGAATAGATACTTACGAGATTTAGAAAAGACTGGATTCTATAATTTTAATTTTACAGACGACAGCACATAAAGTTCGACATTTGTAGATTCGATAGATTTTCAACCTTATCACAATAGTGGAAGGTAGATGTTCGATTGGTAAAATTTGACAGATTGGTATACGTTGACCTGCTGTCGTCTGTGCATACTTAAAATTTCAGTTTCCGATCAAAAACAAAAAGGCAGGTTTCTATCTGGACCCAAATAAATCTACTGACTATAGCACAGACAAGTAACTAGATCTACAATGCGAAACGGCTTTACTTACATCATATTATTCCTCCCTCCGTTTACTGAATACGCTATCATTTGATTTCCCTGCGGATATTCTGAAAAATAATATTTATTTCTTTGGCCAACGTTGTGACACGGGCTACGGAAACATGATCAAATTTTAATCCATACCTGCCCCGACCCTCGGTTCTCTAATAACATATCTATCCATTTTGCTTCAGTACTTTTTTATAGTTACACAATCCCTAAGAATTTACTTCTTACAGAAAAAAAACATAAAAACTGAAACGAGAAAAGTTTGTGTTTGGCGCCAATTCTATTTTTGTTTTTTAATTTTCATAATTGGCTGTGGTCTCATGACCATCGCTGACCATGTTTTTTTACTAACCCAACAAAACACTACCATTCATTGAAAAATATTTTTAATAAAATAGTTTTATTTAGTGCTTTTTTAAATGATTTTGATGGTAGTACCTATAAATTAAATTTATAATAAAAAAAATAAAGTTCAATTTAGGAGCTGGCCATTTTTAGTGAAAATAAAATTATGATGCCATAAATTACATAAAAACAAAATAAAAAATATTCATAAACAATATTTTATGGCGATTTACGATTGTTTTCTGCAATAGGTGCCAGTAATGTGAAAATTGAATAATATGGAATTATTATTTCAAAAATATTACTATAATTACTATAATGTAAAAAAACATAGTTCCCATAAAATAACTACTTTTACAAATTGCGCTTTCTTATTAGCGCAATACGCGTTCAACTCAGGATTCCTAATGAACTACGTAAACATCATGAAGTCATTAATGTCAATGTCACGTTCGATTGACAGTTTGACAGTGACAATTGCTCTCCTGACTCCTTTGTGAATCATTTTTATTTTCGTTTACATTATTCAAAAATAAACCAAACAATAAATACATACGTATTTAATCAAATAAAATGGAGCTTCAAGACACATATTATAATAAATCCGAATACGTAGAAACTGTAAGTAGTATTCACACGTTTGCTACGTGTGTGAATTTAATGTTCACTTGAAATACTTTTGATTTGTTCTTACAGGCTTCAGGTAATAAAGTCAGCAGGCAAACAGTGCTCTGTGGATCTCAAAATATTGTTTTACATGGAAAAGTGATAGTGCAAAGCGATGCCATTATCAGAGGAGACTTAGCAAATGTGAAAACAGGAAGGTTTTGTATCATAAGCAAAGGCTCAGTCATACGACCTCCTTTCAAGAAATTTAGTAAAGGGTACGTTAATATTGACCATAAAACTATTTAAAATATTATTAATTTCTTTGGTACATAGTAATTAAACTTGTATATGTATTGATGATTTCCTATAAGAAATGTTTCATTCCTAAATATCAACAATTATAATGTGGGGGTCCTAACTATGCATCATTAAGGAGTACTGCCTTCTGAAATTTGATCCCTTAATTTAACTGTGTAACAACAACCTAATACTTATATAATATTGTTTCTAGTGTGGCATTCTTCCCCCTACAAATGGGCGATCATGTGTTTGTTGGTGAGAACACAGTTGTGAATGCTGCAGTTGTCGGCTCCTATGTCTACATCGGAAAGAATGTTGTTATTGTAAGTTTTACAACTTATATGCATAATGCATTTCATCTCATATTTATATTCCAAGTAACTCATCAACATGCATAGCCAGTGCGGTGAGTAATGGCAAATCTCCCCAGCATGGGAAGGCTTTTGCTGTAACAACACAGGTCAGATCAATGATTTTTCAGAAGGAACTATGAGTAAACAAAATATGTGGTAGTGGCCATACTCTCATATAAAAGAGTTCAAAGAAATTAATATTATATTTAATCTGCATAATTAATAATTGTGTACCCATAAACACTCAAGGTTCACTACATCTAATAAATTTACATTTTCTCATTACAGGGTCGGAGATGTGTGCTCAAAGACTGCTGTATGATTGAGGACAATTCCGTCCTCCCAGCTGAGACAGTAGTGCCTTCATTTGCAAGATACTCTGGCAGCCCAGCCCGCCTCATCACCACCCTACCTGAAGCAATGCCTGATCTCATGACGGAGTTCACGAAGAGCTATTATCAACATTTCTTACCAACTACAGTACAATAATTGTGTCACATGTACACTGTACCACCTACCACAATCTGTCAAATTTCTTCAATAGATTTTAAACCTTATCACAATATTGGAAGGTTAATATTCAATTGGTAAAATTTTACAGATTCGGGTAGGTCGAGCTGTTGTCATCTGTACAGTTCCTGTTCTCTAGCTTTGCGTGTCCGAAGTTAGGTACTAGTGACTTCACTATAGTCATAATGTATAAACAACATTAATGCTCATCTGCAAGGACTCTAATGGCNACCACATCAAGTTACCACAATCTGTCAAATTTCTGCAATAGATTTTCAACCTTATCACAATAGTGAAAGGTTCATGTTCGATTGGTAAAATTTGAGAGATTTGTGTACGTTGGCCTGCTGTCGTCTGTACAAAATAAATTAATATATAAGATTCCCAACTAGGATATTATTTCAACAGGATCCCAATTGGAAGATCAGGGTCTAGGCCTTATCCTAAATTGTTATTTTCTTTAAACTTCTGGTCCCATTCAAAAAAATATTTCAGTGTTAGATAGCCCATTAGAAGAATAAAGGCTACTTTGTATCTGGGCCCACAAAGTAGTTAGATGAAACCACCAGAGTTAATGATATTTTACCATTCTAAAGCAATATTGGAATCTAATGAGCGGAGCTATAGAATTTTATCACACAAATAAACAAAAAATATGTGAAAGTTTCTGTATGGATGTTTGCTTGCATTCATTCAAAAACTACTGAACGGATTTTGATGAAACTCTGCAGTAATATAGCTAACACATCAGAGTAACTTATGAGCTACTTTTTATCAGGATGTGAAATGCAGTTTCAAAGGGTTGAGGGTAAAATCACTGACATCTTAATAATTTTATTAGACGTAATACTTACATGTGAAATGTGATTCCATGGCTTTTGGTAGTTCTTTTAGTGTCATTAGAACAGTTCTGCACACTACACCTCATCCTTCTGCTCTTATATTTATAAAAATCTTAATATAATTGACGTAAACATAGCTTAATTACAGAACCTATTTTCTTCCTTATTTTGTAAGTAGGCTACAACTTTACTAGCATCATTATCAACGAAATATAGTAACCGGTTTTTATTTTGTAGTTTTAAGCATCCTTTCATCATTTATTTCATAATAATTGGATAATCTATTTTTCCAAACACAACTTGTAAGCTGTCAAACAAGAAGCGGCCACCATGTTTGATATTTTGCTTTTTAATTGTTTGGCGAAAAGTTGCCATTTTGGTATCGAGTCCTTTAGACTTCGAAATATTTCGAACGATTTTTGGTGTGAAGTTCAAAGTTGGTGCCACCCCCTTTATGGCTTGTTTTGACTCAAAACTAAGCTCAAAACTGTGCCCATATTGCTCTTACTTTTACTAGTCTTCTTACTCCTTTTAAATTACCACTGATAAAGCACTCAGTGCACAATTTCTGAAAACTAACCTCTCCCGTCTACATATCTATGGCGGACCAACCACCTTGCTCAAGCACAAGACTCCACTCCATTTTGTATTTCTGTGACGCTACACTTGGTTCCATGAAAATGGAAAGAAATGCGTATCTTTCTTGGCCCCTCGAATCAAAATAAACAAATAACCTCCAATTTTTGTTAAATTCAAGCATTTTAACAGTTTCCGTGTGAATTAAAAATATCAAAATGGTGAAAACTTGCTGCGTTGCGTTTTGTAGACAAGAATCTTATCGTGGTTGTGGACTTTCATTTCACTCGTAAGTTAATACATATTTTGAACCACTTTAAAACTCTTTTACACTCAATTTCAGCGCGAATTCAGATTTGCGGATAATTTAGAGTGTTTACGTATAAAATAAGTTAGTTGTAATGGACTAGTCAGCCTTTATTTAGTTGAAAAGGTCCCAGCGATTATGAACTATTTTTCCCGCTGTTTTCCTACATTAAACTTTTAAAAACTTCTCATTTTTAAAATATCTATGACTAGCCGTTTTCCCGCGGTTTCACTCGCATCCCGTGGGAATTACTGCCCGTACCCGGATAAAATATAGCTTATGTCACTCGTGGATAATGTAGCTTTCGAATGGTGAAAGAATTTTTAAAATCGGACCAGTAGTTTTTGAGCCCATTCATTACAACCAAACAAACAAACAAAGTTTTCCTCTTTATAATATTAGTATAGATTAATAAATTATCAGATGACAGAGGACATTAGTTTTACGGAAAAGAAAGTTACTTTAAACACGGGTCTAGCGACTGTTACATAGATAACAGGCGTGTCTCTACTGGATATGACCACACGTTCCCGAGTAGTGGTTTGGGATTTTCGCAAGAAATTGAAGCTATGTGAAACCCAGACTGGATTTGTGCTTAGGGCTGGTACTCTAGATACGACTCCTAATGCGTGGAAGGCGGACGTAACTTAGAAAATGGTTAAGGGTCTTACTACAAAAAAGATAAACACACGTTCTCGTGTGTTTTAGACAATTCTCCATACAAAACATTCTACACCCATATTTTGAACGTGTGTTTATCTTTTTTGTTGTAAGATCCCTACTGTCTAACTCTGCGGAAAATAATCAAGGGTGTTAATACCTAGTGCTTAAGTATTTAAATTAATTAGTGAACAAGAAATTGATGAACTCTTACATTTTGTGCAAACACTGGGGTGTTCATTTGAGCCACATCCATATAATTCGACGTAGCAACATTCTGCATGTTCGGGAACGGATTTGTATAAGGTCCACTGTTATAGTAAACGTTTTCGGGAGGCCTGAATAGATACTTACGAGATTTAGAAAAGACTGGATTCTATAATTTTAATTTTACAGACGACAGCACATAAAGTTCGACATTTGTAGATTCGATAGATTTTCAACCTTATCACAATAGTGGAAGGTAGATGTTCGATTGGTAAAATTTGACAGATTGGTATACGTTGACCTGCTGTCGTCTGTGCATACTTAAAATTTCAGTTTCCGATCAAAAACAAAAAGGCAGGTTTCTATCTGGACCCAAATAAATCTACTGACTATAGCACAGACAAGTAACTAGATCTACAATGCGAAACGGCTTTACTTACATCATATTATTCCTCCCTCCGTTTACTGAATACGCTATCATTTGATTTCCCTGCGGATATTCTGAAAAATAATATTTATTTCTTTGGCCAACGTTGTGACACGGGCTACGGAAACATGATCAAATTTTAATCCATACCTGCCCCGACCCTCGGTTCTCTAATAACATATCTATCCATTTTGCTTCAGTACTTTTTTATAGTTACACAATCCCTAAGAATTTACTTCTTACAGAAAAAAAACATAAAAACTGAAACGAGAAAAGTTTGTGTTTGGCGCCAATTCTATTTTTGTTTTTTAATTTTCATAATTGGCTGTGGTCTCATGACCATCGCTGACCATGTTTTTTTACTAACCCAACAAAACACTACCATTCATTGAAAAATATTTTTAATAAAATAGTTTTATTTAGTGCTTTTTTAAATGATTTTGATGGTAGTACCTATAAATTAAATTTATAATAAAAAAAATAAAGTTCAATTTAGGAGCTGGCCATTTTTAGTGAAAATAAAATTATGATGCCATAAATTACATAAAAACAAAATAAAAAATATTCATAAACAATATTTTATGGCGATTTACGATTGTTTTCTGCAATAGGTGCCAGTAATGTGAAAATTGAATAATATGGAATTATTATTTCAAAAATATTACTATAATTACTATAATGTAAAAAAACATAGTTCCCATAAAATAACTACTTTTACAAATTGCGCTTTCTTATTAGCGCAATACGCGTTCAACTCAGGATTCCTAATGAACTACGTAAACATCATGAAGTCATTAATGTCAATGTCACGTTCGATTGACAGTTTGACAGTGACAATTGCTCTCCTGACTCCTTTGTGAATCATTTTTATTTTCGTTTACATTATTCAAAAATAAACCAAACAATAAATACATACGTATTTAATCAAATAAAATGGAGCTTCAAGACACATATTATAATAAATCCGAATACGTAGAAACTGTAAGTAGTATTCACACGTTTGCTACGTGTGTGAATTTAATGTTCACTTGAAATACTTTTGATTTGTTCTTACAGGCTTCAGGTAATAAAGTCAGCAGGCAAACAGTGCTCTGTGGATCTCAAAATATTGTTTTACATGGAAAAGTGATAGTGCAAAGCGATGCCATTATCAGAGGAGACTTAGCAAATGTGAAAACAGGAAGGTTTTGTATCATAAGCAAAGGCTCAGTCATACGACCTCCTTTCAAGAAATTTAGTAAAGGGTACGTTAATATTGACCATAAAACTATTTAAAATATTATTAATTTCTTTGGTACATAGTAATTAAACTTGTATATGTATTGATGATTTCCTATAAGAAATGTTTCATTCCTAAATATCAACAATTATAATGTGGGGGTCCTAACTATGCATCATTAAGGAGTACTGCCTTCTGAAATTTGATCCCTTAATTTAACTGTGTAACAACAACCTAATACTTATATAATATTGTTTCTAGTGTGGCATTCTTCCCCCTACAAATGGGCGATCATGTGTTTGTTGGTGAGAACACAGTTGTGAATGCTGCAGTTGTCGGCTCCTATGTCTACATCGGAAAGAATGTTGTTATTGTAAGTTTTACAACTTATATGCATAATGCATTTCATCTCATATTTATATTCCAAGTAACTCATCAACATGCATAGCCAGTGCGGTGAGTAATGGCAAATCTCCCCAGCATGGGAAGGCTTTTGCTGTAACAACACAGGTCAGATCAATGATTTTTCAGAAGGAACTATGAGTAAACAAAATATGTGGTAGTGGCCATACTCTCATATAAAAGAGTTCAAAGAAATTAATATTATATTTAATCTGCATAATTAATAATTGTGTACCCATAAACACTCAAGGTTCACTACATCTAATAAATTTACATTTTCTCATTACAGGGTCGGAGATGTGTGCTCAAAGACTGCTGTATGATTGAGGACAATTCCGTCCTCCCAGCTGAGACAGTAGTGCCTTCATTTGCAAGATACTCTGGCAGCCCAGCCCGCCTCATCACCACCCTACCTGAAGCAATGCCTGATCTCATGACGGAGTTCACGAAGAGCTATTATCAACATTTCTTACCAACTACAGTACAATAATTGTGTCACATGTACACTGTACCACCTACCACAATCTGTCAAATTTCTTCAATAGATTTTAAACCTTATCACAATATTGGAAGGTTAATATTCAATTGGTAAAATTTTACAGATTCGGGTAGGTCGAGCTGTTGTCATCTGTACAGTTCCTGTTCTCTAGCTTTGCGTGTCCGAAGTTAGGTACTAGTGACTTCACTATAGTCATAATGTATAAACAACATTAATGCTCATCTGCAAGGACTCTAATGGCTAACTTTGGAGTAGCAAAGTTACTTGATGGGAATTGTAGGAGGGAGATTATTTATTTATATTCCAGCATTATGTTTAAGCACATGAAAGCATATTAATTAACTAATAAAGACTTTATTTTAAGGCTTTGCTATTAAAGCTCTCAATAAAATAAAAAAGATTTTCCAAGATTTTGTTGTTTTAATTATTTTGGTTGAAATAAATGTACATGGGTGAGATGAAAATTATACCTATTAGATGTAGGTAGTAATGTAAATCACTCATCAGATACAGCATATTGCAGCACGCAATCAGCTAAGTCAAAGCCGTGCGGATCGATTGATCATAAGGTTAAGCAACGCTTGACGCGGTCGGTCTGTGGATGGGTGACCATCTTTTCATAACGAGTTCTTCCGTGTTT
>NWSH02000525.1:9607998-9640095 GCA_002382865.2 Heliothis virescens | reverse complement strand
AGACAGACAGACAGACAGACAACGAAGTCTTAGTAATAGGGTTCCTTTTTACCCTTTGGGTACGGAACCCTAAAAAACATGTGTGTTTATATTCAATTATAATCAATTATTGTGTACAAGTTAAAAATGTTGCCCGGGTAACTGGGTTGTGGAGGTCAGATAGGCAGTCGCTCCATGTAAAACACTGGTTCTCAGCTGAATCCGGTTAGACTGGAAGCCGACCCCAAAATAGTTGGGAAAAGGCTAGGCAGATGGCAGATGATGAATCAGCTTTCCTGATTTTTTTCACCACTCTACTCTTACTTAACTGGCACTTCATACTTCAAATCTTCACCCCTCCATCTCGTTTTGGAGCGACTTCTAGATCTTCGAAAGGGGATGGCAATTGGGTGTTAGCATGCATTCCAAGTCAATTCGGTCCCTTAGGTCTAATGGTCGCAGGTGTGTTTCGTAGGTTGGGGCTTACACAGAGCCGCCAGGAAGTGGGGTTATTGTGTATGAGGTGAATAAATGAAACGGGTATCGACGTTTAAATAGATCTATGGGGGTTCAGAGCCTGTGTCTAGTAAGTAGGTGTATTACCATTATGTTGAATCCAAAATCTCGACAATACATGAGACAATTTCTAAAGAGGAATTGCAAATCATTCCCTTGCACAGCTTGAGCTTTGCACTCCTAATTAGTTATAAGCTTGTTATGCAGAGAAGAATACCATATAAACATATTTATTTCTAGATAATTTAATAAAAATAAATTGTAGTTTTTGCTTTGTGTATCCGAAAATAAAACCATTCCTTTCTACATAATACTAAAAGTTTACGCAAACCTGTTGGCAACATTGAATTTACTTAGCGAGTAAGGCCCTGTCCGCACAGCGAATATTCACCGCGCGAATTTTATTCGCGCGGATTTGCGCGGTTTTTATTCCGCAACCACATTAGGTCCTGTCCGCACAGCGAATTAAATTCCGCGCGATATTTGTCATAGTCATACTACTTCATACCGTACAAAACATTCGCGGAAATAAATCCGCGCCGCATCGCGTGAAATTTGCATCAAAACACAGAGATTTTTATTTCGCGCGAATTTTATTCCGCCAGTGCGGATACTTCTAATTCGCGCGGTTAATATTCGCTGTGCGGACTGGGCCTTACCGTAAAACAGAACGGATATACAGTTTGATGACAAGACGCGAGTACATTTTGTTTTCCTTCTATGGCACTGTGTTTTTCTGTGACCTGTATTCCAATGAAAATAAAGTTGCTTTTTGAAACATAGAACACAGTGTGTCTGTGTGAACATCAAGCAAAATAACTTGAAAATAATCCTGATTGCCGTCGTCGTACCCATGATCTATTTCGTTTTATTTTAAATTAAAAAGATATAATTAATAACTTTTGAGTTAAAATAGTTTATTATAGATGTTGTGAAACAAAATAAGTGTTAGAGTTTTAGTATGGAATATCATTATTCCGACCTTTGTATGCCGACGGATCATCTGCTTACTGGTGGGTATAAGTTTGTCAATGATAATCATTTTATTTACCAAGTATTTGTTTGATGATTACATTTAATTTGTTTATTTTGTACTCGAGTATACTTTGAGTAGAATATCGCTTAGTGTTTCTTCTGTTATAACATTTTTTTGGATAAGTAAACAACTAATTCTAAGATCATTGTTAGGATAGATTGACCCAAGGGAATAGAATATTTACAAAAGTTTGATGAGCAAGTAATGTACTTATTAAGGAATTTATATAATCTTTTCTATGGCTTCAGTGTCAGGCAAGTTTGAAGAATATTTAGCCAAGTTATCAGGATTACAAAGACTTATAAGTTTTTTGAATAGTGTGAAAATAAGACCCTAATAATTCATGTTTTTTTTTCTTAAATACTGTGGGACTATTAATTAGTAAATGAATGCTTTACTTCTTAGGCTGTTGACTAAAAACAAAAGAAAATAAAAATGTTCTTTGATCAAAGGCTATGTGAAATAAGTATGTACCTATCTACTTAACACTTCAAAATATTTTTAAAATCTATCTTTAAGCCTAATTGCTTAAGTGAACATTTTCTTGAATCTCATAATGATTCTTACAATATCTTTTGAAATGATATCAATTCAATAATTTCCAACAATAATTTCCTTTTCATGAAAATAGAAGGAAAACAATAATAAATCTTCTCATTGATTCTGGTTAAGACTTCCTCAATTACTCAATGGAATGATCTTATTTCAATTAATTCAATGAGTCACTAAGCCTTTCCGCAGACAGGTAATTAAATAGGACATCTACAATATTTTTATAGTCAGTCAAAATAAAAAAGAGTATAAAAACATCTTCATGTTATTGTTGCTATAAACTTCAAAAAGGGGCCTGGGTAAAAGGTTTAAGACTAAACTAGCTTCTGCCTGCAGCTTCGCCTGCATTTTTTTTTAATCAGCCTGTATGTCCCACCGCTAGGCAAAAGCCTCCCTGCATAAAACTTAAAATTCTGTTCCCATGGGAATCTCGAAAATTCCTTTCTTATCTTGTGTAAGAGTCTTAAGATGAACTCCTGTGTAAAATTTCAGCTTTATAGGTTCACGGCTTTGGGCCCTGCGTTGTTGAGTCAGTAAATGAGTCAGGACTTCGATTTTTATATGTATAGAAGACTAGCTTCTGCCAGCGGTTTATCCGCGTCCTGTGGGAACTACTGAGCGCAGCTGGATAAAAAGTAGACTTATAGGCTTCCTCGATGAATGGGTTATCTAACACGGAAATAATTTTTCAAATTGGACTAGTAGTTCCTGAGATTAGCGCGTTCAAACAAACAGACTCTTCAGCTTTATAATATTAGTATAGATAAAGTAGTTGTTTCTTTTTATTTTAATACCCATATGAGACGTTATATCCCAGGACCATATACTGCAGAGTATGCACCTCAATACTTACCACCGAAACAAGCAGCAGAGTATGAGGTCCGAGCAAGCGTGCTGGTCGACGGCGGCGACAGGTTTGGAGTGTCAGCTGTGGTCTTCGATAAGTATGAAGAACTTATATGGATGGGGAACCAGGGAGTAAGTGAATAAAATGTTTTAGAAATTAATTTACAAATAGTGCTGAACTTAATGGATGAATAGGTTTTTTAATTTACCTAAAGTATATTTTTTTTAGCACAGTTAAGATAAACAAAAAATACAAATTTGGGGTTTTCTAGCACACTTAAAATAATAAAAAAATGCAAATTTGGGGAGGCTGTTGCCCAGCAGTGGGACAATGTAGGCTAAAAAAGAAGAAAACATTTTCCTCAAAGAAAAGCATAAAGTCTTTACACAATTAATGTAGAATAAAAATTACAGAATTAATGTAAAATACTAAAAAGTTTCTGGATCACAATTTTTTGTGCATAATTATTTTAAAAGAAAATATTTTTTCGAAGTAAGACCAAATTTTATTAAATTTTTAGGGTCACGTAACATCATACTACGGTCCGGGCATGCAAAAATACACGTCATTCCAAGTGCATGAGTCAGAAGAAGTGAGAGACATCATAACTGTTGAACAAGGCATTTTTGCTCTCACCAAAACTTCTTTACGGCATCAAATACGAAGAGGGATTCCAAAACGTACTTTTAAGTAAGTAGCTATGAATTTGAGGACAGTTATACTGGGCTTCTCAGGCTTATAAACTGGCAGCCAAAAAAATAACTAAAAAAAATTTTTCTTCAAACTTAATTTTAAAATTGCATGAATTGTTATAATGGGTTGCTTTGAGATCTGGGATCCAATAGGGCCCAGTGCTTGGTAGGATCCAGTGGAGAGACAGGTGTGCTGCAGTGAGGTTTTTAATTTAAAAATGTTGTTTTTACCAGATCACCCAATATGATAGACATGCAGTGTATCTTCCAAGTGAGTTCTACAAAGCTGATGATGGGCGGCCATCAAGACAAGCTAATTGATCTGGATCTCAATAAAATGGCTGAGACGGCTATTGTAAGTATTTTAGTCATTATTAAGTTATATTAGAGTCAGTATTTACCGGATCTACCGGATGAAGTTGAGTACTAGAATTTAACATAGACTGCCTATTTGACCTCCACCAGGGAAACCTGATACCGCTCAGTAAGACCGATTCTCAGACTTTCTGACTTCTGACTACCAAAATTGTTGAAACGACAAACGGTACTCACCAAGTTATCTTACCTTTCGAAACACAGAAGAACTGATCATGACCCATCCACGAATCGATAGAGCCAAGCGTTGCTTAACCTCATGATCGATCGATCCGCGCGGCTTTGAATTAGCCAAGAGCTCTTTATTCCGCTGAAAATGGTTCGTTATATTTAATTGGTGCCCACCATTAGACACACCACTATTTCTATCAAAACCTTCAACCTCAAAAATTCTTCCCTTCCAGCCAATCCAAGAAGAAAGTTGCGCAGTTCTCCGCAGCGGCGGCGGGTCTCTGGTCGCATGCGGCAGTGCCAACGGCATGGTCGCGCTTCGTGACATACGGACACCGAACGCGGCCGAACACACCTTTAGGGCTCATTCCGCTTGCTTGTCAGACCTGGATATGCAAGGAGACCTGCTTATAACTTGTGGATTTACCCAGTCGTATGTATTGCTGTTTTTTTATTGGTTACACACAAATTATATTACTGATATTAGAAAGACAAGAGCCTTCGGAAAATTCTGACAGAGAAATGGAAACTAGATTGAATGAGGCCATTTATGTAAACTCTAATTTCTGTTTTATGTTGTGATTGCACTTAATTTTGGTTGTTCTAAGCCACTTCTCATATTGACAGCCTAGTTTTAGCAAACTAAGCCTGTATGTGCATATTATTATTTGTATATTACGAGTTGCGTAGCCATGGCAGCGACGTTCAGGTGACTGTGTCTCCGCCTCTATTACTACACTCTGCTCATGTGAAATGACTTTGCTCCTCTAAAGTCGGTCATTTAATGCTTCATACATGCGCAGTAATGTTTTGTTGGAACATGTCACTGTTAGCTAATTTCAGATTAGCAAAGTTATTAGAATCCGTATAACCGATATTCCTGTAGCGTGGGCATGGCGGTAGCGGAGCCCTACGTGTTGGTGTGGGACGTGCGAAGTCTCCGCGGCGCCTCAGGGTCGGGTGCGTGGTCCCTGCCCACTGTGTCTCCGCCATTGCTGTTACACTTCGTGCCCGCGTTCTCGGGACGCGCTGTGGCGTTGTCTGGGGATGGGCATGTGGCCTTATTACATGTTAACGCGCCTAATGCTGCTGAACAATCTACTTTTCAGGTGAGTTAGTCACTTTACTTTATTCGAGATTCGTTTCTCTCGCGTGCCGGGAGATCTTCCCGTATTCGGACAAAATATAGCCTATGTTACTTAGGAAACTCTAGCTTCACAATAATGAAAAAAAAAATCAATTGGTTCAATAATTTCGGAGCCTTTAAGGTAGGTACAACAAACAAAACATTTTTTTAATCAGTATGGAAGTAGGTTTAGACTTGGTTTAGTCGGTCCGGTCTGTCTACTTACAGATCATTTCATTATATCATCGCCTAAAAAATAAGGAACCAGACACATGTCTCCTTTTGGGCCGCTATGTAAAAATACACACTAGAATTAGAAGGATTAGGAAAAAACAATATTTTCTGTTTTTGAAATCAGTTCAATTTTGCTAATCAAAGTCGTAAACCTTCAACTAGAATTCTTCTCTATAATTGCCTAGTACCCTATTTAACTAGATAAACGACGAGCAAACATCTATAACATAACTTATATTGCTTCCAGGTGGACACTCAAAGTTCATTGTGCAGCGTGATGGACGTATCTTCCACAAGTCAGGCGTTAGTGTTCGGCGATCAAGCGGGACATCTGCATTTGTTCTCTCCACAGCACAACCATGAACCGGTTTTCAATAACTTTTCAAGGTAAGAATAATATATTTTCTATGTGTAGTCATATTATTAGTCCTCCTTCGCGATGATTCTGAATCTTTGGCAGTGACGAGTAATTGCATGACGTTCACATATCCGTTATGTCGCTTCTCTGGCATACCATATTTTGGATCGGTCAAAATGGTCAAAAAAATGTCAAAATATTTGGCCAGATTTCTGTTTAGAATTTTTGAGCTCTTCGGGCAGTTGAATGCTTGAAAATTAAATGGTGGCGTTTTATAACAATTTCTATGTATTTTGTTTGTTCATTCATGCAGCCTTTACTTACCTCAAATATTGTAATTACAAAGACGAATTGTCGTTTCTAATTTTTTTTTGCCGTAATCTAAACGAATCAATCTAGGTAGATATATCTTCATTAACAATCATAATCTATAATATAAAAATGAATCGCTAAATGTGTTGGTAAGCGCATAACTCAAGAACGGCTGGACCGATCGGGCTTATTTTGGTCTTAAAATGTTTGTACAGATCGAGGGAAGGTTTAAACGATGAGAAAATATGATTATGTATAAAAAAAAAACAGGATCCGCGTACGAAGTCGCGGGCAAAAGCTAGTCTACGATAAAAATATTGTTCAATATTTTTTGTTTCCAGAGCAACGGAATTCGCGGACCAAGTAGTAGGGCTGCCGTACGTAGGCCTGAGCGACTCGAGCTTCCAGTTCGCGACGGTGCCGCTGCCACCGCTCTCCTCCGGCAGCAGGTGGTTCAACGAACTGCCGCAGGAGTTCTTTAAGAGGATTTATAGGTGTTTATTTTTTATACTTAGTTATATGGGTAACCACGATTTGATACGACAAATATTTCGCTTTTCTAAAGTGATAAATAGTAAGTCGGAAGTTAATCCGAGTAGTCGATTAGTCTTACAGCTCATGTCAAATAACTTTGCAAACCGAAATCCCTTTAACTTTATCTTCTTATCGAGTGAGGCTTGATCACCTAATAAGCCCCAGTATCAGAGTTTTCTCAAATGCGTCAAGGGCCTCGGAATCTGATTTGCTTAAAACTCTGAATTCAAACTTAATTTTACAGAAAACCAAAGCCGATCGACCCCGAAGTACTGAAATCCATGAAAATGCAAGGCCCCATAGGATACGCGCCGAATCCTCGGACGTTTAAAAGGAATCAGGTAACCATTATCATCGTAGTATTTATTATTTGACTCACTGTTCCTGTTAGAGAAATCATGCAGAGGTGAGTAAAATGCTTTAAAAGTTAATATTTTTTTTGTTTCATTTTTTTTATATTTACTAAATTTTAGTCAAATATGACACAAGTAGAATGTTACTATGTTATACTTATTGTAGATTTACAACCTAAAGATTCGCTTTCGATTTCCCGTTTGACCGATGGTGGCTTAGGGTGTTACCAGACCAATCGATCGAGTGTCGATCGATGCACTGAACCGATTCTAAAACGGATTGGTCGACGTCGATCAATATTTCCGACCATACTCATCACGTCGACCAATCCATTCTATGATCGACGGGTGATTGATAGATCTAGTAAACACCCTTATGCGTATCCATTATCCATAATGTGACTGTAACTTAGGTCGAAAAGGTACTTTTATAATTACAAAATTCAAAATTGATAATAATTTTATTCATATGCCGCTTACAGATGCCGTACATAGAAGATAATTTCGAAGATTTGCACGCAGCAAGACAGAGCGAAAATAAATATGTTGCTCAGCCAATACCCAAGCATTATCAAAAGGTACAATAATCAGTTATTAAATATTGACATCTGAGTGTAGAAGAGTGTCTTCGTATTCTATTATGTAAGTGTTCAATGGAATAAGTGTTTTTCAGCCCTTTGGTGTACAAAAAAATAAATACAATCCAGTTCTATCACATTCGTGTTACCCCCCATGGTTTGGGTACATCTGAAGGAACTTACATTTAGACCAGGTTATGACTCCTGGCTTACCACGATGCAAATGTTTTCCCACTGCATAATATTGTTAAATAAAATTATTTTATCTGCTTTTACCTGACAGTTATCGTTATGACTGTTGGTCGTACTCATGCATTCCTAAAAATGATTTAAGAAAAATAAAGGAAAGTCCTATCAGGGTATTCGGTTGGAAAAAAATGTTCAAAGAGGCCTGGAAACAAGAAAGCCAGATCATAGATTTATGACACAATGCAATTTTTGTCGAGGTCGAGTAACTTTTATNATATAAAAATGAATCGCTAAATGTGTTGGTAAGCGCATAACTCAAGAACGGCTGGACCGATCGGGCTTATTTTGGTCTTAAAATGTTTGTACAGATCGAGGGAAGGTTTAAACGATGAGAAAATATGATTATGTATAAAAAAAAAACAGGATCCGCGTACGAAGTCGCGGGCAAAAGCTAGTCTACGATAAAAATATTGTTCAATATTTTTTGTTTCCAGAGCAACGGAATTCGCGGACCAAGTAGTAGGGCTGCCGTACGTAGGCCTGAGCGACTCGAGCTTCCAGTTCGCGACGGTGCCGCTGCCACCGCTCTCCTCCGGCAGCAGGTGGTTCAACGAACTGCCGCAGGAGTTCTTTAAGAGGATTTATAGGTGTTTATTTTTTATACTTAGTTATATGGGTAACCACGATTTGATACGACAAATATTTCGCTTTTCTAAAGTGATAAATAGTAAGTCGGAAGTTAATCCGAGTAGTCGATTAGTCTTACAGCTCATGTCAAATAACTTTGCAAACCGAAATCCCTTTAACTTTATCTTCTTATCGAGTGAGGCTTGATCACCTAATAAGCCCCAGTATCAGAGTTTTCTCAAATGCGTCAAGGGCCTCGGAATCTGATTTGCTTAAAACTCTGAATTCAAACTTAATTTTACAGAAAACCAAAGCCGATCGACCCCGAAGTACTGAAATCCATGAAAATGCAAGGCCCCATAGGATACGCGCCGAATCCTCGGACGTTTAAAAGGAATCAGGTAACCATTATCATCGTAGTATTTATTATTTGACTCACTGTTCCTGTTAGAGAAATCATGCAGAGGTGAGTAAAATGCTTTAAAAGTTAATATTTTTTTTGTTTCATTTTTTTTATATTTACTAAATTTTAGTCAAATATGACACAAGTAGAATGTTACTATGTTATACTTATTGTAGATTTACAACCTAAAGATTCGCTTTCGATTTCCCGTTTGACCGATGGTGGCTTAGGGTGTTACCAGACCAATCGATCGAGTGTCGATCGATGCACTGAACCGATTCTAAAACGGATTGGTCGACGTCGATCAATATTTCCGACCATACTCATCACGTCGACCAATCCATTCTATGATCGACGGGTGATTGATAGATCTAGTAAACACCCTTATGCGTATCCATTATCCATAATGTGACTGTAACTTAGGTCGAAAAGGTACTTTTATAATTACAAAATTCAAAATTGATAATAATTTTATTCATATGCCGCTTACAGATGCCGTACATAGAAGATAATTTCGAAGATTTGCACGCAGCAAGACAGAGCGAAAATAAATATGTTGCTCAGCCAATACCCAAGCATTATCAAAAGGTACAATAATCAGTTATTAAATATTGACATCTGAGTGTAGAAGAGTGTCTTCGTATTCTATTATGTAAGTGTTCAATGGAATAAGTGTTTTTCAGCCCTTTGGTGTACAAAAAAATAAATACAATCCAGTTCTATCACATTCGTGTTACCCCCCATGGTTTGGGTACATCTGAAGGAACTTACATTTAGACCAGGTTATGACTCCTGGCTTACCACGATGCAAATGTTTTCCCACTGCATAATATTGTTAAATAAAATTATTTTATCTGCTTTTACCTGACAGTTATCGTTATGACTGTTGGTCGTACTCATGCATTCCTAAAAATGATTTAAGAAAAATAAAGGAAAGTCCTATCAGGGTATTCGGTTGGAAAAAAATGTTCAAAGAGGCCTGGAAACAAGAAAGCCAGATCATAGATTTATGACACAATGCAATTTTTGTCGAGGTCGAGTAACTTTTATTTGTTTGAATTTGAGAGTTAGTGTGCGCGTGTCAAATGGCAAACTTCGGAGAAACCTTAATATTTAACGGAAACTGTATTCGTCAATTACTTTATTCTCACGTCCCTGTTGAATATTTGTTTTTTTTTTGTTAAAATTAATTCTAATAACATTTATAATTTCAGATAGATATACGCTACAATAAACACGGTCCGAACGAAGAGTTAGAGAAGTGTAATAAAACAGGTCTTCCAGGATTAGAAACTACGTTGCCTAATTCGTATTGTAATTCTATGTTACAGGTAATTTTGTCACTTATATTTTTGAAGCTAGTCCTATGCTGAATATGCGATATTTATTGCCGATAGTTCCAATTTTAAATTGACTATCGATAGAAAATTTGTACAGCCCTAGTTTGACATTATTGACTCGATTTCGATGCAATGCAAAAATCGATTAGTCGCTTCGCTTAATTTTTTGTCAAAATGTTAAAGTATTGTATGTTCTTATGGGAATCTCAATACATAATACTTAATAATATAAACTTTTTCAGGTTTTATATTACACATTGCCGGTAAAGGCGACCCTCTTAGCACACACATGTGCCAAAGAATTTTGTCTCAGTTGCGAATTGGGTATGCTCACTTTTTATAATTATTTATATGATTACTTTTTAAAACTAATAGTGTTTGAGGGATATCTCATATCCAATAACATGTCAGTCAGTCAATCAGGCTCATATTTTATTCTCACGATTTTTTTTGCCGTTAGTCTTATCGACATTGGTAAAATTAATTCGTTACATTTATATTTAAGTGCCGGCCAAATAAACTGAATATCGCAGTTTAACACTACCATATACCTAAGTGTATTTAGACGTTACCATTTCGATGACCACCATAATCTGATTTTAAATAACACAATATCGATAGCCAAAAAATCGACCATCGCACTTCCTTAAAATAATAACAAAAGCTTTAAAAATTTTCAGGGTTCCTTTTCAGAATGTTAGACACGTCAGGTGGAACGCCGTGTCAGGCTAATAACTTCCTCCGCGCGTTCCGTACGGTGCCTGAAGCGGCTGCCCTAGGGCTTATACTGCCGGATCGCGGGGCCGATTCCAGGGTCGATTTAGTTGCTTTAATACAGGTAAATATTTGTTTTATAGGCAATATTGTCTTTTGAGTAGCATTAATGAAAAATAGAATTCAAAAATTTTAAAGTATCCGCTCAATCATACTAAGTATAATTTTGTTGTATAAATAAGTTTCTTTAGGACAGAATATTTTGATCTTCAGTCTATGGTCTTATTGAAAAAAATATAGAAGAAACCCTGAGCGCTTAAATGCATCTCCAACTGCCCTAAAGTTAGTCGTTAATATTTTTTTACCCTACATATAAACATGGATAGGATGTTGACCATCCTTCACAAATACATTTCCAAACACACTCAAAACACCCCAAAAGCGAATTAAAGATTATAGTTCATCCACAGAGTTGGAACCGCTTCATCCTACACCAAATTCACTACGAAATACTCGAGACGCGAAAGAAAGAAAAGGCCTTATTAGTAAACAGTCCGCCTAAACCCGTTCGTATTCCCAATATGAACGTGAAAGTGAGGCCGGTACCTCAGATGAATGGACAGTATACTGAAGAGTATCAGTATACGGAATTGGAGTTTCTAGGACCGGCTACTGAGTTTGAGTGTCAGGAGGAATTGAGGGAAGATGGGTGGACAGCCAGGGAGGATGGTGAGTTGAATTCCACTTAGTTATTGTTAGATATTTGTATGAGTTTTTGTTATTTGTGAAAATACTGGTCAATGAAATGGGTGTGTTAAATTACGCACCCGATTTTTATTTTGCGAATAGTTTGCTAAAATGGTCCGATTCGAAAACTTCTCTCTGTACTTGATATTCTGATATAGCTATTTAGTTTTTGTTTTATTCTGTTGAAGGAAGTACAAAATTTTAATAATACTTTTATGTCAAATCCCAGTAGCCTTCTTATTTGGGACGCCAGATTATGGAGGTGGGTAAAAAACTAGATATTTAAATTTTAGTAAGGTTTGATAACTATGCGACGGTTGCGTGATTTTCATTAGTGATTCATTTGAGTAGGCACTTAACTAAACGGCTCTTTTATGGTGGGAAATTATGAAATGGTGACTCTGTAGGGCTGTGGTCACCGGTGCACCGTGAGAGACTCCTATAGATAAATCCACCGTGTTCCTTCTTCAGCCCTTTGTGTACCAGACCTTTTTGAACAATCCCGCAGCTCTGGCAGGCAATGTAAACTATCTTGATGACAGGACTTTGCGCAAATACATATATTAAACAAAATAAACCCCTCCTTAAAACATTGATACAATTGTTAAAATAATAATTATTTTTATATTTACATCGATTTTTAATCGCCATTTTATATTTAAGTAAATTAAACTCTGGTTTACAAAATCCCCAGGAGCAGGAGACGCGGATAATGTGCCGGTGGACAACCACGAGTTGTCTAACAGTCAGCAGGCGGATAGGGAGGAGTCGGAGATATCGCAGCTCTTCGCCATCGGCCGCCACCAGCTTAATAGGTGCCTCAAGTGTAATAAAGAGGTTAGTCACTGTAGAATGAAATTGATGTAATTTTTAAGTTATTACTATTTGCTCTTCGTCGTACAAGTGAACTTACCGTTATACTGGAATCATTTAAATATAAATTAACTTATACTTGGATGTTTTTTATCGATTAAAAGAGTAGATGAATCTGTAGCAATAAAATAATTCTTAAATTTTTGGTCCACATTTAGTCGATAATCTTAAATCGATACCTTTTATCGGTATTAACACGGCACTATTCGAGTGTTTCATTTCTTTTGATTTATCTACTTAGGTCTGGCCGTAGAGCGTAAAGCCTGGAGTATCACGGCAGCTTCTTAGAACTAAGTAATTCACATGTTTCTGTTTTGCTTGAGTGACCATCCCTACTAATATTATAAATGTTCAATTGAGTTAGTATGTTATATCTGCGCTGAAACGGCTGCACTGATATGGCATTTGCAAATCACTCAATTGGCTTTTACGGACGAACTATTAAAGTGTAGGACGTGGTTTCCTCACAACGCGGACGAAATTGCGATTGAAGTGTGCTGAGTGAATTGATAAATGAGTGTAGTTATAGCCTTGTATTCTCCTGCCGGTTACCAGGAGGGCCGCGAGTCGGTGGTGCTGGCGTGCGCGCTGCAGTACCCCTTGGCCGCGCGCGACGCGCCCGAGCCGCGCGGCGGGTTCCTGGAGCTCGTGCGCGCCTCGCTCGCGGCCAGGCGCAGCACGCCCGCCTGGTGCGAACACTGCTCACGGTTCACCCCTACTGTGCAACGGGGGAGGATTGTTAGGTAAGGTATAATTTATACAGACGACAACAGGTCAACCTACCCAAATCTGTCAAATTTTACCAATAAATTGAACATTGACCTTCCTTTTATTAGCGTCCGTTGTATATAATCACCTGCTTAACTTTTTTCTCAATAATGGAGTCGGCTTTCAGTCTTACCTAAAGATACGATTTAAATACTCGCTGCCGTCAGCAACTGCCAAGGCCAACATGCAGCGACTGCATGAAATCGGTCGATATCTAAGGGTGATTGCGTGTTGCTGCCGCTACGATCCAAAACGATTTCATATAAATCCAAATTTCATATAATACGATCCAAAGCGGCTATCGCTGAAAATCAGCGCTGTGACTCTGTCTCTGTCAAGGTCGCGGCATTAAGCTGAGCGAGGGCCATATTGCGTGTTTGCAACGCATATTCCTCCCATCATCTCTTAATTTTACGATTTGTCTTGTTTGTGCTATGTGTCCTAAGCACGCAATAAAAGGAATTTTCTTTCTTTATTTCTAAATTAAATACACACCAGTAGTGCAAGGTGCGGTGCGAGTGGTTGGCAGTTGTAGTCGGTAGTTAGCATTCAAAATATACCTTCATGCAGCTGAGTACAGACTAACAGTGTGCCAGACCGACTGCCCATCTGACCTTCTCAATCTAACCTGGACAACCCGATACCCCTTGCTAAGATTGGTTGTCAAACTTTATGGGTTCTGACGTCCCGTACCAAAGATGTTCAAATGACAGCCGAGACTCACAAGCTTGAAGTGCCTTCCGAAGCGCGGAGGGACTCGTCTTGACACCGCGCCAAGTGTTGCTTAACCTTACCTTATTTTGAATTTCAGATTACCACCAATATTAGCAATAAATTGTGGTGGCGCTACTGTAAGAGAAAAAGCCTACTGGGCAAAAGGTACACAAAAGGAAATGGTGAGTCATGACACAAATATTTACAAAGATGTTTTTGGATTAGGCATCCTATTTTTACACGTTATTTGTGATTAACTACTAGATAATAATCAGTTTTAAAATGGCAGGTGAGAGTAATATTATTCTTATAATGTTCTAGCCGGAGCCCAAAAGAGGTGGAGGCGGCAAGCCGTGTCGATACGGACTGCACTGTGCGAGGCCGGGGTGTCACTTTAAACATCCTGATAGGTATTTATTATGCTTTTTCTGGCATTATCTGTCAGATAACTATCTAGAACTTTATCTGGAACCTACGAACATCACGTTCGGATCAATCCGTTTTTATATAAAAGTGAGATCATGTCTTAGTTTTAGACAAAAAATATTTTGAAGGCGTTACACCTGACTTCTTGGTTTAAATAGAAATATTTTAAACATGGCATAAAAAAAAATAGTTAATAGGTGAGCCCGTAAAATGTAGTTTCCTATACAAGAAAATAATGAAGAGATTTTTATCGATATTTAAGACTATAGTTAATTGCCAACCTGTATATTTCAGACCAAGTCCACAAGCGGGTTCATCGAAGAGTCCAACTCAGGAATCTAACTGTGTACTTCCCCAACAGTTACTTATAAGACTGCAATCAGATGGTGATGTTGTTATTAATGATAAGGTAAGTGAGAACGAAATAATCTAATAGCCATATAATTACTGCCATTTCAAAGTAATCTATACTCTATACTTATAAAATAAAGAGGAAACATTTTTTTTTGTAACCTTAAAACTCCGAAACTGCTCAACCGATTTGAAAAAATCTTTCACTGTGGGAAAACTACACTGTTCCCGAGTACAATAAGCTACGTTTTATCTAGATGCGGAAAGTAGCTCCCACGGGACGCTGGTAAAACAGCTAATAGTATTAATCAAGAAGCAAGTAGAATAATCAAAATGCATGGATAGAGAAAAAGAACAAAATAGTACCACTGTTGCAAATGTACAACTATTTCAGAAGAGAAAAAAGAAGAAAATAATACCACTGTTGCAAACGTACAACTATTTCAGAATTATCAAAATTTTTAACAGGTGCAGTCGCGGTAAACGGCTGGTAGTCTTGATAATTTTGTGAGACAGTTTCAAACAAATGTTTTTCTATGTCTGTCGTAAAAATATGTGATGGGCGCTGCGCTATTCCAGCAAAAATATTTCTGGCAGCGGTGGGATTCGAACCCACGCCTCCGAAGAGACTGGTGCCTTAAACCAGCGCCTTAGACCGCTCGGCCACGCTACCCTGTGCGACAGTACCCAAAATATACCATCACTATATTTATATCTTCCTAGGCGCAAATGAATGCTAAAAATATTCATTAACCAAGGTGAAGCTGTTTTTAGTGCATTATCAAATCGAGTAAAATTGGTTAGTACCTACTTTTTACCCACTTCCCAAAAAGGAGGAAGTTCTCAGTTCGACCGCGTATAATCCTTTTTATTGATCAAAAAAAAATCTGGTCATAAAAACGTCGAAACACACTAAACTACTAATATTTGCAAACCATGCGTTTGTTTACTTCGACTTGAGATATTTTTTAATGTAGAACAAAAAACCATATTATATTTCTTTTTCAGGTTGAATCCCCAGAACCCCACACACCAAACAACAGACCCGATAAACACAAGAAGAAGAACGTCACAACGCAATCAGAGGAGGAATACACGTTGTCGGCCGCCGTAGTGTGCGTGGAGGACAACCCTAAGAACTTGGTCGCGTATATACAGACCGCGACCAAGGATGTCGAGCCTGTGTGGTATCTGTTCAACGATCTGAGGTGAGAGAAAAATAAATTAAGAAAAAAATACTCGAAGGAACTATGTAAAATAGCTCCTGAATTAGCATATTTTTTGCACATAATGATCGTCTTCATTTTACCTATAACAAAAACTGAAAATAAAATGGACCAATGGAAAAAAATCTTGAACAAATTACTTACACATACTTAACCCCCTATCCCCTAACCCTACCTCCCCAAATCCTAATTCCATAACAATAGCGTCTATTATCAAAATTACAACCAAGATCAAACATTCTCAAACAATGATTTCTCCACGAAACTATTGGTTGTCGTGTAGAAATAACGAAATTCTATTGGTTGTCTAAAATTTCTTTGTTACACTACATTTTGATGGCTTTCCGAGGTTCAATAATACCAACATCTATTCCAGCATCGTGCCAGTGCCAGCAGACGAAGTAGTACAATTCGGTGCGTGGTGGAAGACTCCGTGCGTGCTGTTCTACACGGCGAACAACGCGCGGCAGCCGGACGAGCTGGCCTCATAGCCGGGGCTTATGTATGGACCTTATAGCCAAAGGTGAGTTCGTATAAAACTTCTATTCATGCCCTCTTCTCAATTTTATTTGGGGTCTTCGTAATATGTTTTCCGTTACCATTACTCTTTGTCATTCGCCATAGTAGGGTTTACTCTCTTATTCATGACACCTCTCAGACGATTCATCCATTCCACCTGTTTGGAGAGGTCATTGTATTTATAAATTGGCTAACTTCCTTAAAAAACCGGCCAAGTGGGAGTCGGACTCGCCCACGAAGGGTTCCGTACTTGACCACTTTGGTGTATGTGAGCCCCCTAAAATTCATCCCCTAATATTCAGAAATATATCATCTGTGATAAAATGTATTTTCATAATATACTTAAAATTTCCAGTGCTGTAATAGGTCCATACGTAATGAGCGAGATGTACTACCCAGTACCGACGCCGGCGCACTACAATTACGTTCAATAAAATTATAATTAAAAAAACAATTCCATTAATATAAGCTCAAGAAACGTTCGGCGGCACAAAATTATGTGAACAAATGTGTGAACTGAAATCTATGATAGTATGTGTAAATTGTCGCGATTTTAGCTAATTAGTCCTTCAGAGTCAAAAAGGCGTAAGTATGGAGAAAGTTCTATGTCACTCTAGAACCTTCTTATCGGGGGTATTGGCATATATCCTACTGATTTGACTATAGAGACTATTTTAGTTCGAGAATATTCTAGGCTGGTATGTTTTATAACATATGAAATAATTTATTGCAAGCACGAATTGCGTGATTTTGAATAAATTTAAGTGCTGCGTACTTACGCCTTTTTTAGATTTGTGGAAGCGAAATATTATGTAAAATCTATTTTAGTTACGAAATAAAGAAGTTTTTATATTCATGCAGATTCTACTCAAATGAAAGGCGGCTGTCTTGTCTCAAAACTTGCGGACTATTATATATATACAGCCTTATTTTTAGGATAGTAAGAACCTGAGAAGCATTTTAAAAATCTTTTGAAAAAATCAATTGGTGTAATTTTTATGCCGTGTTATATTTTTTGGACTTGAATAAATATAAAATTGCTTGCATGCTAACGCTATTGATGACTTGAAAAACTTCAGACTTTAAATATTTATTGATCTTGTTGGCTAAACATACTTGTGACATTATGTAAATGTGCATGCACCTTGTCTGTACCTGACTAGGTTAAATGGCCAGTATTGAGAGGTCTTCAGCATACAAGACATTGTGCATGTAATTCTACACACTTGTCCGTTTACGTGAGATAAAATATTTATAACAGATCTTCGCTACTAAGTTGTATGTTTTTACATCGCAGTTATTACAAACGCGATAATATGTGCCTAAATGCTTATTAAATACGGAAATATGTATTCCTTGTTGCCTAATAATGTGTAATCTACCTCAAAACGTATTCCGTTCCTATAGAAATATCGATGTTCTTCAAGTTTTGAGATTTGGGGGCTGTAGTGTGTATTTTTATAAATGTAATGTGAAGTTTAGTAAAGGATAACTACAGAGGAGAAATTTCTATTGACTCGAGATTGTTCTAGATTATTGGTAGGTAAATGAATGATGTTAGTAAATGAATGTCCTAAATGTTTTGTTGTCCTACCTTATTGGTTGCTTTGTGGGGACGATTTCAGACAAGACCGAAGTTTGAAATCGCTCCTTGGGTCCTTGGGTGCGCACGCGCAAGTGANGAAGAGAAAAAAGAAGAAAATAATACCACTGTTGCAAACGTACAACTATTTCAGAATTATCAAAATTTTTAACAGGTGCAGTCGCGGTAAACGGCTGGTAGTCTTGATAATTTTGTGAGACAGTTTCAAACAAATGTTTTTCTATGTCTGTCGTAAAAATATGTGATGGGCGCTGCGCTATTCCAGCAAAAATATTTCTGGCAGCGGTGGGATTCGAACCCACGCCTCCGAAGAGACTGGTGCCTTAAACCAGCGCCTTAGACCGCTCGGCCACGCTACCCTGTGCGACAGTACCCAAAATATACCATCACTATATTTATATCTTCCTAGGCGCAAATGAATGCTAAAAATATTCATTAACCAAGGTGAAGCTGTTTTTAGTGCATTATCAAATCGAGTAAAATTGGTTAGTACCTACTTTTTACCCACTTCCCAAAAAGGAGGAAGTTCTCAGTTCGACCGCGTATAATCCTTTTTATTGATCAAAAAAAAATCTGGTCATAAAAACGTCGAAACACACTAAACTACTAATATTTGCAAACCATGCGTTTGTTTACTTCGACTTGAGATATTTTTTAATGTAGAACAAAAAACCATATTATATTTCTTTTTCAGGTTGAATCCCCAGAACCCCACACACCAAACAACAGACCCGATAAACACAAGAAGAAGAACGTCACAACGCAATCAGAGGAGGAATACACGTTGTCGGCCGCCGTAGTGTGCGTGGAGGACAACCCTAAGAACTTGGTCGCGTATATACAGACCGCGACCAAGGATGTCGAGCCTGTGTGGTATCTGTTCAACGATCTGAGGTGAGAGAAAAATAAATTAAGAAAAAAATACTCGAAGGAACTATGTAAAATAGCTCCTGAATTAGCATATTTTTTGCACATAATGATCGTCTTCATTTTACCTATAACAAAAACTGAAAATAAAATGGACCAATGGAAAAAAATCTTGAACAAATTACTTACACATACTTAACCCCCTATCCCCTAACCCTACCTCCCCAAATCCTAATTCCATAACAATAGCGTCTATTATCAAAATTACAACCAAGATCAAACATTCTCAAACAATGATTTCTCCACGAAACTATTGGTTGTCGTGTAGAAATAACGAAATTCTATTGGTTGTCTAAAATTTCTTTGTTACACTACATTTTGATGGCTTTCCGAGGTTCAATAATACCAACATCTATTCCAGCATCGTGCCAGTGCCAGCAGACGAAGTAGTACAATTCGGTGCGTGGTGGAAGACTCCGTGCGTGCTGTTCTACACGGCGAACAACGCGCGGCAGCCGGACGAGCTGGCCTCATAGCCGGGGCTTATGTATGGACCTTATAGCCAAAGGTGAGTTCGTATAAAACTTCTATTCATGCCCTCTTCTCAATTTTATTTGGGGTCTTCGTAATATGTTTTCCGTTACCATTACTCTTTGTCATTCGCCATAGTAGGGTTTACTCTCTTATTCATGACACCTCTCAGACGATTCATCCATTCCACCTGTTTGGAGAGGTCATTGTATTTATAAATTGGCTAACTTCCTTAAAAAACCGGCCAAGTGGGAGTCGGACTCGCCCACGAAGGGTTCCGTACTTGACCACTTTGGTGTATGTGAGCCCCCTAAAATTCATCCCCTAATATTCAGAAATATATCATCTGTGATAAAATGTATTTTCATAATATACTTAAAATTTCCAGTGCTGTAATAGGTCCATACGTAATGAGCGAGATGTACTACCCAGTACCGACGCCGGCGCACTACAATTACGTTCAATAAAATTATAATTAAAAAAACAATTCCATTAATATAAGCTCAAGAAACGTTCGGCGGCACAAAATTATGTGAACAAATGTGTGAACTGAAATCTATGATAGTATGTGTAAATTGTCGCGATTTTAGCTAATTAGTCCTTCAGAGTCAAAAAGGCGTAAGTATGGAGAAAGTTCTATGTCACTCTAGAACCTTCTTATCGGGGGTATTGGCATATATCCTACTGATTTGACTATAGAGACTATTTTAGTTCGAGAATATTCTAGGCTGGTATGTTTTATAACATATGAAATAATTTATTGCAAGCACGAATTGCGTGATTTTGAATAAATTTAAGTGCTGCGTACTTACGCCTTTTTTAGATTTGTGGAAGCGAAATATTATGTAAAATCTATTTTAGTTACGAAATAAAGAAGTTTTTATATTCATGCAGATTCTACTCAAATGAAAGGCGGCTGTCTTGTCTCAAAACTTGCGGACTATTATATATATACAGCCTTATTTTTAGGATAGTAAGAACCTGAGAAGCATTTTAAAAATCTTTTGAAAAAATCAATTGGTGTAATTTTTATGCCGTGTTATATTTTTTGGACTTGAATAAATATAAAATTGCTTGCATGCTAACGCTATTGATGACTTGAAAAACTTCAGACTTTAAATATTTATTGATCTTGTTGGCTAAACATACTTGTGACATTATGTAAATGTGCATGCACCTTGTCTGTACCTGACTAGGTTAAATGGCCAGTATTGAGAGGTCTTCAGCATACAAGACATTGTGCATGTAATTCTACACACTTGTCCGTTTACGTGAGATAAAATATTTATAACAGATCTTCGCTACTAAGTTGTATGTTTTTACATCGCAGTTATTACAAACGCGATAATATGTGCCTAAATGCTTATTAAATACGGAAATATGTATTCCTTGTTGCCTAATAATGTGTAATCTACCTCAAAACGTATTCCGTTCCTATAGAAATATCGATGTTCTTCAAGTTTTGAGATTTGGGGGCTGTAGTGTGTATTTTTATAAATGTAATGTGAAGTTTAGTAAAGGATAACTACAGAGGAGAAATTTCTATTGACTCGAGATTGTTCTAGATTATTGGTAGGTAAATGAATGATGTTAGTAAATGAATGTCCTAAATGTTTTGTTGTCCTACCTTATTGGTTGCTTTGTGGGGACGATTTCAGACAAGACCGAAGTTTGAAATCGCTCCTTGGGTCCTTGGGTGCGCACGCGCAAGTGATGTGCAGAACAATAGTTCGATCGATTTTTTCACATAGCTTGTTATTTTTAATATTCTGTGTTTATTTCAAACATAAACATCTGACCTAAGTTTTTTGTAAAATTGACTAAAAATAAATATCAAATCATTCGTCTAACGTTAAATCATCTCCTAAAATTTACACAGAACATATTGTTTTGCGTTTGTTCACAATATTGTAATATTTTACTCAGTATGAATTGTTAGTTGTAAGAATTTATTTATTTTGGTTGTGATATTACAAGTAAATTAGCGAATTACTAAATTTTGTCTCTTCCACTAAATGATACGTCCATTGAACAAAGCAATAAGAATCTAGACTACACGTGAGCGAGCCTATGAAAAAGGCGTATCTCTGTCTGAATCAATGTATTTGGCAGTTATCATGAAATATGGCTGACGTCAGTTATTTTCATACAGTTTCATGTCCAGAACAACTTGTAATATTGAGTTGCGGTTCCTGATTTTAAAGGAATCTTTAGTGATAAATAACGGTAATGCTCTTGGTAGTCTAGAAAAAACTGTTAAATATATCCCCCCTTCAGTAATATAACTTCTTCCACACGAGTTTATATCTTGTGTTGTTGGTGAAAGTGACTGACTGAAAAGTTTATTATTCGTTTTAAAGGAGTCAAGAGAGATTAGTCATTATGTTATTTTATATAAATGCAGTAGTGCGGTTATAATATTATGTTGCATGATATAAAAATGTTATTTTGTAACTCTGTGCAGTGCGAGTTTGGTGCAAAGTTTCTTGCGCTAAAAACTCGCTGACACACTGTGCATAAGAGCATAGATTTAGGATCCCTCTACCGTTTGATAGATCGGCAATGCGTGAGTAAAAAAAACAGGCACTAGAAAAAAAAACTTTTTAAAGCCGAGGAAAGCAGCACACATTTTCTCACACATGAAAAAATCACTCAACTGATGTATATCAATTTTGGGTTCAATTGCTTCGATCGCCGATCTATCTACTATTCTATATCTATGCTTAAAAGTAGCTGTGGCTATGAAAATGTCGACTTATAAACATTAATAATGTTGCTTTGACACACTGCGATTATTTATGCAGTAACGTCTTCTATTTTTTTAAGCTGTTGAGTGTGTTTTGAAAGCGTTATTTATCGTAAAGCTAAATAGTTGCATTTATAACCGCAGTGTTGTCTCAGCTATATTTTCAATTAAAAACAATTCCGCTTGTACCTAAACGGTGGCTGGTTTTTAATAAAACGAATGTTAAAACATTTCTATTTTTTATTTGTCGCCTTCGAACACAACAATGCTTCTCTTAAAAATTATCCTTGTCTCCTTAAATGTCAAAATACTTAACTAACTCCACAAAAGACGGGAACAATAAAATAAAAGAAAAAAGATAGGATCAATAAAGTTAAGACTAATCTCGTAACTGACTTCAAAATTGGCCATTGGATCGCATTACACAATTCATTTGGGCCCGATCAGTCAAACCGGTAAACTATTCTCAGCGGTTCTCAGCTCCGCCTTATGATGCTCATCCAAAACGCATGTTCTCTCGAACCTACTGATAGCGACCTCTTTGATACTGTTATAAACCGTAGGATAGTAACCTATGGTGGTTTCAAAATGTTCCTTATCCAGTCTGAACAACTCACAGTTGGTCACAGCTATAGCTGACGCGGTTCTGAAGTGATGTTTCATAACTAGTGCTATTTCGCCGAAGAAGTCCCCGTCTTCTAAATGGCAAATCTCTTTGCCGGAGTCCGAGTAAATTGCTACTGTTCCCCGGTCGATGAAGTAGAGGCAATCGCCTACAAAATTATTGAATGAAGCTGTGAATTTATAGAGGTAGGTAGGTAGGTATAGGTGAATAAAAACCAGGTCTGCTTGCTACTTACCAACGGTATTGATCTTAAAAATAATGTCGCCAGCAATATAAATGACGACGCGTAGTTTGAAAGCTATTTGCACGAGCAACGAGCTCGGCAGCTGTTTCAAGAAGTTCAGTTCCCTCACTAACTGACGACCAGTGTGCATCAGGATGTCTTCACGGAGTTGTCCAGATACGCAACCCAACATGCGGGATTCCTGAAGCATAATATATTTAGAAGTCTGGTTGCAATATAAATATCCAAACCACTTTTATAAAATGTCCTATGTTGTCGATTTGTACTTAATTGGACACAGGGCTGTGATATAATCTTAGGAGTTAAAGTGAATTGGGAGCTATAGGAGAGCCCACGTTCAGCAGTGGACGGCAATTGGCTGATATGAATGAACGAGAGAAAAGATGTGTTCTATGAGTAAAAAAATTGTAGATCATCCATATCTTACTTCAAAATATTTGTACTGAAATCGAATGGCATAAAACTTCAGGATTTTGCTTTTTAGTCTTGGCGGGAAATTCCTTTGCACCATATAGGTTTTGAGCTGGTTTTTCATCATGTAGTATTGTGCACGAGCCGATTCCTTTCCAAAAAGGGCTAGTATATACTTGAGTGCGAAATGAAATAAGAAAATCTGGAAATATGTATGGAGCTTATAAATTAAAAAAGATTTTACTCGGATCAGAACATTTTTTGCCGCAATACTTTAAAAGCCATCTCAATACTACTGCACATAATGTTACAAGCGGACTATTTCCAAATCATCAGATCAGTCATACCTTGGAAAATAGCCAACATACAACAAGGAAATTTTCGAAGCACCCCCTCTGTCCCAGAAGATTCATATTTGTGTTAGTCGTTAGCATACTAACTGAAACAGTCAATGTTTTTATGAAATAACAGTCGTCTTCTTCCTGACCTGTTACCAAGTTATTTAGGTGGGTGCAATATGTTTTCCGCTTCCATTTTTCTCTATCAGCCGTCGTACTAACATTCACTCCCTTCCCATTCGTGTCTTCTTTCAGGCAACTAATCCATCTCCAGAGATTGAGGTATTTGGTATACCTCAATCTCATTAATGGAAATCAGATCAGTCATTAGGTAAGTACCTAATCCTTTTTTAATTTGTTAAAATGTTTGAGCAACTTACCAGCTCGGTCAAAAGCATATAAGATCCGAACTTCGGAAGTTTGGTTCCACAACTTTCCAACGGTTAACCAGGAACAGTTTCTAGGATTTATTGGGTAATAAGTGTCCTCGGCTATATACTCCACGGCGAATTGGAAGTACATGTTCCATGATAGGTAGTAAATTAAGAATAACAGGATCTCAATACCTGTTTTCTGATATACCTGAGAGGTATAATATCAAAATTAAGTAATCAAAACAAAAGGGCACAGGTACTTATATCCTCACCTCACCACTATGTCATTGTAACGTCAAAGCGCTCCCATAACATGTTTGGTTAATCCTGGATTACTACGTAAGGATTTATTGTAATCTTTCGAATACCATTGAACCTATAGGCAGGTAAATACTAACTATAAAAAATAAAAATTAAGCTACTCACCGTACACCTCATGACGATAAGGATATTGTGGAGATAAATAAGAATGATAGGCAAACGGATAAGTTTCACAGCCTCCAGCACCAGTTGGGCAGATACGCTTGAGAGAAACGCGTCCATTGGATTCCCCACACATGCTATAACATCCGCGATCAGCCATGACTTTAAATATTTCAATCCAATCTTGTCTTTTGCTAAAATTGCTATTTTACGAGAATGTCCCTCTATATACCCGGTGAGGAAGTTTGCTATTATATTCACGAAAATCATGCTGTTGCATAACATTATTAATTCGTCGTGAAAGTCCTGCGTAATATTAAAAGGGTGAGTTTCGTAGGAAGTTTGAATACTAGACCTTAGCTATGATGAACGAAAGCCATAGAGAAAGCGGCTATTCATTTTGGTAGAGCCAATGTTTTTCAGACAAAACTTACACAAAAAGGACTGTTCCCGTTGTCTTCTAACCAAACACCCAAAATTCTAAATATATGATTCTTAATTAATAATTAATACGATTATCTATACTAATATTATAAAACTGAAGAGTTTGTTTGTTTGAACGCGCTAATCTCAGGAAATACTGGTCCGATTTGAAAAATTCTTTCAGTGATAGCCCATTTATCGAGGAAGGCTATAGGCTACTTTTTATCCGGGTGCGCGCAGTAGTTCCCACGGGAAAGCGGGTGAAACCGCTGGCGGAAGCTAGTATCTAATAATACTTCAGTATCTAATGATCACTACTAACATCATCATTATCGGGGTGGGTTGTTCCATTATTGTAGGCTAGTAGCACCGTACCAACGGTCATCGCAACTACGAATAAAATCTCTAAATAGAACCTCAGCTTGCTGTAAGGGTGTATGGTGTAAAAGTATTTCTCGTGGTGTCGAAACTTCTCTGCGCATAACGCCGCGTACGATCTGAGCAAAAGGAAGGTACCTATATGTATCAGAGCATTCAGCAGAGTCTGCGGGGCCCCATAAGGCCGAAGCCTGCTGGCACTGCAGGATTTTTCCAGAGTTACCGCGCCCAGGTCCACAAAGGGCTCAAGGAAAATACAAAGGTGAGTTTAGTCAGTAAAAGTCCTACTACACTCACAGCGGGAGGGGTCGATTCGTATCGTATTCGGTCTTTATTTTTACATTTAAGTTAAAACGATTAGGCACTAATATTATAAAAATGTAACTGTCTGTCTGCCGCTCTTACTCACCAAAACTGCTGAACCGATTTCAATCAAACTTGGTACACACTTAGTCTAGAGCTTCCGAAAGGAGATAGTTTATTTTTATCTGGGTTCCCTCGGGATGCAGAACCACGGTTAACAGCCACTCTCATATTTTTGGCGTGATGAAACTGTTTGTGTACTTAGTCTATTTTCATCGGTACCAATATCATAAAGGATATCTTTTCTGTAAGGCTCCGAAACTATTAAACCGATATGAAAAATTCTTTCACTGTTGGGAAGCTAGACTACGCGTACCGGCAGTAGTTCCCACGGGACGCGGGTAAAACCGCGAAAACATCTAGTTCCTAGTTTATATTGGTACTTCTAAATAAAACAACGTTACCTATGCATATTCACAGCTCTAATATCACCAGCGTGAACACATATTAGGTTGAAGAACCATTTCTTCACACCACGGCTGTTTATACCATACGCTGAAATTTTTTCAGCAGGCAAATGACATTCGTGACCTTGGAAATACCCATGGGACACTTTGAGACCGTCTGGCTTCTGAATTACATCTTCAGTTTTAGTTTTCTTCTTTCTAGGCATTTTCGTAACTTACTTGAAAAATGTTGAGTTTTCGAAACAGCACCTTTCGTGTCTATGTTATGTCAAAAAGGAACATGTCAAATGAAAATGATAAGTGGTAGGAAAAAGTTTGATTAAGACTGCAATTATTTTTCAATTTTTTTTTTATAAGCTACAGCCAATGGCTACAGGCTACAGCATACCTTGTGTTTCGTAAAATTAATAGGTACTTTCCAGTTAGGTATATTTTTCTTCGGCTATGAAGGGTTATTAGGCAAGTAGGTATAGATACAGTCGACAGCAGGTCACGGTACCCGATTCTGCCAATTTTTTCTAATCGAACATTAACCTTCTAGTATTGTGATAAGGTTGAAAATCTATTGCAGAAAGACAGGTTGTGGTTTACTTGTGTGCTGTCGTCTGTCCATTTAAATAAACATTTTAAAATTAAAATATTTATAATTGCATTATTTTACAACACAAATTTCACAATATTTCTTTCAATCTAAGCTCCACGGTAAAGCGTCTTTGCTTCTTTTCCAAAAATCTGCGCAATATTTAGAACAAAACGCAGCACTGAGGAGGACGTCTTCTATTTTATCGATCAGGATGATTTCCCTGTAAAATTAACAGTTTAGCTAAGTTAATCACTCTGAGGTATTCAGAAAAACCAGATCTCTCAAGTGCATTGCACATATTATAATGTGAGTCAGTTAAATCCGAACGTCTGAAAGTCTGACAACCAGCCTTACCAATGGGTATCGGGTTGCCGGGGTAACTGGGTTGTGGAAGTCAGATAGGCAGTCGCTGCATGTAAAACACTGGTTCTCAGCTGCATTCGGTTAGACTGGAAGCTGACCCCAACATAATTGGGAAAAGGGCTATGCAGATGATGAGTTAGATCCAAACGTCACTTGATTGAGAAGATAAGAAGTACCTACGACCTTTAGCACTTGTTAAAGACTAGGTTGGTTTTAAGAAGGCTACGAGTGATTACGCAACAGTCTAAATGCTGCACAAGCATGATATAGATATCAAATGGCGAATGGCTCCAGGGCTGTAAAGTTTTTTGGATGACTTGGCGCTTTGTTCGTAGATTTTGACTTTACGAAGTCATCATCTTCAGTCATCGTCAAGGTCATCGTCAGGTGGCAAGCTATTTAAACCAATAATTCGAAACTAAACATGTACGAAAACCCTATGTAGAACATAAAGTAAAACTTACCCAAAACAAAATTCATAATAGACATGATCAAAAATTGCCTTCTTACAGTTCAAATTCTCACACGTTGTAACGGGGCCACTGCTTAAATCCGATATCAGTACGTTGGGCAAGAAATCGAAATTCTCCCTTAGTACGTCAGCCGGTACGTAGTATGGCTTCATAGCTTTCTTATAAACTGCCTCTTTTACCGACACCGATTTGTATTTGTTGCCATTCTCATCTGATTTGTCATCTCTGACATCAATGTTGATACCGTGGAAATTCTCTTGTAGATCAACCATGTTGTTATTATTATGTTCATTGTACAGGTTTTCAGTCACGTGTTCGGAATAAAAACTATATGTTTGTGGATTGAGCTTCTTCACAGCTGCGGTTACCATCTGATAGAACTGTCTCCTACAAATCTCGTACAAACTAGGCGGGGAATAGTACTTAGAGTCTAATATAACGTTGTGCTGTGGGGGGCATTCGATTGTGACCTCTATTTCATTGGAGTCTTGAGTTAGTTTTAATTTGCACTGATTACGTCTTTTGTTTGTGTTATTACTAGTTGCAACATCTAGACACCTGGAATAAAACAAATGAAATTCATTAGAACGCTAATGTAATAAGGAGTACAACGCGAAAATACTAAGTATACTTAGTAGATAAAAATGTTTTATACCAAAAACTCTTAAGGAACATAATATTCAATATCCTGTTACGCCAATATTCCCAGAAACGCGTTGCCTACGCGGTTTATTGGAAATAGTTTGGGTACACAAGCACCATCAAAACTTACCCAATATTGAGACATCTAGTTTGTTGGTCCCTGAACATGTGATACCACAGGGAATATGGCAAAGTCTTCAAGTTGCAGTTCCTCCAGAATCGGAACTCGCAGTGGTGGTAGTTGTACACAGGCCGTTGAGGAAGCCATCTCAATTTGTTATCTGGAAAAAGAAGTTAATGATAACACCATTAATTATGACAAAAGTAATTTGTAAATATCTTCTGTAAGTACAGATGCCAGCACATTAAGTTACCACAATCTGTTAAATTTCTGCAATAGATTTTCAATCTTATCACAATAGTGGTAGGTTAATGTTTGATTGGTAAAATTTTACAGATTCAGTTACCTACCGTGATCTTTTGTCAATAAATTCCATTTATAGACCTACAAAATGTTCTGGTAGTTTATAATAAGACGTTCGTGGGAAATAAGGAGTTGAGAGAACTGTCTGAATATTGGGAATAAGTCTTTAATTAGTCCGAATACAGCACGATAGAAACACTTAATTAATTGAGGATATTAGGAGACATTGAAGTTGCCAAGGTAATTAAAAGTAATTGTTGAGAAGATTTTTGAACAAAACAGGTGGATAAATAGGCACATTTACAAGGCTTTAGTTCTAACAATAGGAACACCTACACATGCCTGAAAATACGAGTGTAATTGTCTTTTTCATGTCCCTAATCCAATTTAATTATGCAAATTCTACGGATAAAAGTTTTTTTTCTTTCTATTATTAGGCAGATTTCTAGCAAACACGGGATTAAGGAAATTACAAGTTAGCGTCAGAAATAGGTCAAAGTAGGAAAAAATCACAATACAGTAATGTTAACTTTTACTATTAAAACAAAGGGCATACAAAATCTGCGATATTTGCATTTATAGACACAAACAATTCAAGCAGCCATATGAGAAAATAATCGCATGGTACTGAAAATCTACTAATGAAAAAAAGCTACTAAAACCCGTCATTGCACAACCTCTTAAAACGCTGTTTCCAAACATTTTTCCGTCTCCACGAATACACAAACTTACTCCTAAATAGGTCAGCCAAATCAATGAGGAAACATTAAAGTTGATTTATCACGGATAGTTTGTTATCCGAGGCGCCGAAACTAGTGTCTTCGGTAACTTTACGACGGACAGTAAACCGTAACTAGACCAACCACTGTTTAGTTAAAGATGCCTAGTTAATAGGTTTTGTTATGTAACACGTCTAGGTAAACATTTGGTAACGCGGATATGTAAGGTTGTTTAAGCAAACGCCGTTAATTTTCGATTTTATTACCAAATTATTTTTGCTATCCCTACTAATAGAAAAGTTAATATTATTATTTATTTGGTAGAAATAAATGTTGCTGGTGGTGAGAATCTGAAGTCCTTCTGCAAAGTGAATGGGTCTCTCCATAGAAAACAAGTACGATCATTGATCAAGACTCTATCATATATTATGTTTTAACTCGACTGCCAAGAAGGGTTATGTTTTTGATATGCAGTTTTTTTATAAAACTAGACGCTGTGAAAGTACACAAAATATACATCTTCTTGAACAAAAGTAAAGCGGCCTTGACGTTCCTATTCTTGAACATACCTATTGCAAATTCGTTAAAGCTTATTATGAGATCGTTAACCTTGAAGAGATTAGTTATGACACAGTGCACGTGGCTAGATGATGATTATCACAAGCTTGTGTTAAATTATTACTTTTTAAACGGTTTTATTATATTCATGCTAAAGTCATTAAAATAATAATGTCATTCCAATCCATTATTTGAAACAAAACCTGATAACTCAATAAAAGAAGCAGCAACAAGATTTTTTTTTTTTTTTGACACCATGCAAAACTACAGGATCGAATATACCACGCTGCACATACGATTAAATAAGGAATTAAATTACCACAAACCGATAGGTACCGTAGGCGTCTTAACTCTGAGATCCTCAGCGGCAACTCCGTTAGTTCATTCTCATCTAATATGAGGAACTTTAAGCTCCTCGCTTCACCAATCTCGTCAGGAATACGCCTCAATCTGTTCCCGCTTACATCCAGGCACTTGAGACATCGCAACTTGGAAATCTCTCTCGGCAACTCTGTTATATCATTACCGCTTACGTACAGGCTCTCCAAGTGCTCCAAAACGCTGATGTTACTTGGCAAACGAGTCAACAGATTCTCCTTCAAATATATGTCTGTCACTTCTGATTCTTCACCCTTTAGCTCGTTTAAAGGGAATTCCGTAAAACCTCTGTAGTTCCAATGTAAAACGTTGGTTTGTGTTAATTCGTCATTATAATTCATGTTTATTGTTTGCACCAGTTTATTTCTATCTACTGTTTTTGCTAGTTCATTTTACACTTCACTTACAACCGTTCGAAAGTAATGCACTCAAGCAGTCAGTTCTTCATTTGTTTATGTTATAACGTGTGAGTTAAAAGCTTTGTTCATACGTCTGTTTGAAACGTAAAAGTGAGAAGCGAGCTCCTCTGATTCCCGACTGAAGAAGACTGCATCCCATCGAGCGAACGCACGGGAATTATTTTTAAAACTATAACAAGGTCTTTGCTATAAAGAATTTTCTTTAAAAATTTTGCCGTGGGTAGATTGGATTCTGAGGATAGTTCAGTGGATTCTTCTGCTTAGGATTGTCTGGAAAAATTAAGTATTAAATTGGAAGAAGTTTTGTAATTTGATTTTATTCATCTATAATTTAAAGATCTCTCTTATACACACGATACTCAGAGATCGTTGCAAAATGCACAGTATAATAAAATAAATCAAAAGCAATTTCTCGTTCTAACATCTATCACAGCAACAATAAATCCTTTAAAACAATTACAAATACGTCGAGAAAGCAACGTAAGGTGGTGAGATGAGTTCGGGAGAGGTTGGCTCTGATCCAATTTCAATATACGATGGCACGGTGTGAGGTCGAGGACAGCCGTAGCATAATAACAAATAATGAGTCCAACTCGTTGACGAAACATTGGATTGGTTATACGTTTAGTACAGACGACAGCAAATCAAGTTACCACAATCTGTCAGATTTCTTCAATAGATTTTCAACCTTATCACAATAGTGGAAGGTTAGTGTTCAATTAATAAAATGTTACAGGTTCTAGTAGGTTGATCCGCCGTCGTCTGTACCTACAAATCAGATGCTTTCAGTTTTCTGACTCTAAAATCCATTGACGTTGGTTCCATTCCATTGAAAAACTTTTTGCATGTTTTTCTTTCATTACCTGGTCTGAAAACATTTATAGTAAAGACATGAATCTTTAATGCCGAACTTTAAACATGAGACAGGAATCGACACTAGTGTTTATTAAATTATGGATGGTATGGTTAACAAAATACCTAATATGTACTAACCTACATAATTATCAAAAAATGATTTTTGTTTCAGAAAAAACATGATATAACAAAGTAGGCAGTTGTCTGTTATTTCAATAGTTAAGGCACTTAACAAACAATCAAGACTAAGAACAAAAAGATAAACATAAAACCCCCACTAAATCAATGCATTAAGTATGACAAGATGCTAAAATGGGAACATGCATCAAAATATTCGTCCTAGTTCCAACGCTTGCATTCATTAAACCATCTATTTTTATCGTCCATAAA
>NWSH02000525.1:9595310-9607605 GCA_002382865.2 Heliothis virescens | reverse complement strand
TTTTTTTTTTTTTTGACACCATGCAAAACTACAGGATCGAATATACCACGCTGCACATACGATTAAATAAGGAATTAAATTACCACAAACCGATAGGTACCGTAGGCGTCTTAACTCTGAGATCCTCAGCGGCAACTCCGTTAGTTCATTCTCATCTAATATGAGGAACTTTAAGCTCCTCGCTTCACCAATCTCGTCAGGAATACGCCTCAATCTGTTCCCGCTTACATCCAGGCACTTGAGACATCGCAACTTGGAAATCTCTCTCGGCAACTCTGTTATATCATTACCGCTTACGTACAGGCTCTCCAAGTGCTCCAAAACGCTGATGTTACTTGGCAAACGAGTCAACAGATTCTCCTTCAAATATATGTCTGTCACTTCTGATTCTTCACCCTTTAGCTCGTTTAAAGGGAATTCCGTAAAACCTCTGTAGTTCCAATGTAAAACGTTGGTTTGTGTTAATTCGTCATTATAATTCATGTTTATTGTTTGCACCAGTTTATTTCTATCTACTGTTTTTGCTAGTTCATTTTACACTTCACTTACAACCGTTCGAAAGTAATGCACTCAAGCAGTCAGTTCTTCATTTGTTTATGTTATAACGTGTGAGTTAAAAGCTTTGTTCATACGTCTGTTTGAAACGTAAAAGTGAGAAGCGAGCTCCTCTGATTCCCGACTGAAGAAGACTGCATCCCATCGAGCGAACGCACGGGAATTATTTTTAAAACTATAACAAGGTCTTTGCTATAAAGAATTTTCTTTAAAAATTTTGCCGTGGGTAGATTGGATTCTGAGGATAGTTCAGTGGATTCTTCTGCTTAGGATTGTCTGGAAAAATTAAGTATTAAATTGGAAGAAGTTTTGTAATTTGATTTTATTCATCTATAATTTAAAGATCTCTCTTATACACACGATACTCAGAGATCGTTGCAAAATGCACAGTATAATAAAATAAATCAAAAGCAATTTCTCGTTCTAACATCTATCACAGCAACAATAAATCCTTTAAAACAATTACAAATACGTCGAGAAAGCAACGTAAGGTGGTGAGATGAGTTCGGGAGAGGTTGGCTCTGATCCAATTTCAATATACGATGGCACGGTGTGAGGTCGAGGACAGCCGTAGCATAATAACAAATAATGAGTCCAACTCGTTGACGAAACATTGGATTGGTTATACGTTTAGTACAGACGACAGCAAATCAAGTTACCACAATCTGTCAGATTTCTTCAATAGATTTTCAACCTTATCACAATAGTGGAAGGTTAGTGTTCAATTAATAAAATGTTACAGGTTCTAGTAGGTTGATCCGCCGTCGTCTGTACCTACAAATCAGATGCTTTCAGTTTTCTGACTCTAAAATCCATTGACGTTGGTTCCATTCCATTGAAAAACTTTTTGCATGTTTTTCTTTCATTACCTGGTCTGAAAACATTTATAGTAAAGACATGAATCTTTAATGCCGAACTTTAAACATGAGACAGGAATCGACACTAGTGTTTATTAAATTATGGATGGTATGGTTAACAAAATACCTAATATGTACTAACCTACATAATTATCAAAAAATGATTTTTGTTTCAGAAAAAACATGATATAACAAAGTAGGCAGTTGTCTGTTATTTCAATAGTTAAGGCACTTAACAAACAATCAAGACTAAGAACAAAAAGATAAACATAAAACCCCCACTAAATCAATGCATTAAGTATGACAAGATGCTAAAATGGGAACATGCATCAAAATATTCGTCCTAGTTCCAACGCTTGCATTCATTAAACCATCTATTTTTATCGTCCATAAACCCGCTGTTGTCTTATTAATTGGTATATATTAAAACAAGGAAATTTTCTCAGAACCGTGCTGAGCTTAAAAAGTGTGAAGAACTGACATTATGAGTTTTCCAAGAAGGGAAAGACGTGGTCTGAATTCTGATTTGTTCAATTTATAATTTCAGACTAAACTTGGTTTTATTCAACTTTCTTCGTAGATTTCTTGATATTAGAACTGTCAACGTTTTGAAGCAAATACGGATTTATTAAAAGAAAGAGTATAGGTCAGACGTTTCGTGTTTATTTCTCAGCCAATTGGTTGAAATGGCCGTTCAAACAAACGTTCCATTCAAGAAAACGGCTAAACGTGTGATTGAATGAGTTGTTCAGTAAAAGGGCTAGTTGTCATTATAGTAATTTTGAATTGAGTTTTTGCGAAAATGGGCTGTATTTACATATAACTTGATCTTCTTATTTACACAAATTTATATTGTAAAAACTTACAAGCATTAATTATATTACGAGTACACTTCTAGCTGAAAAAAAGTATCTATGTACTTATGAAAACAATTATAGATGTACGTCTATATTATTCCAAAATCGTATTGAGCCTTCATGAAAGCACTTGTCTTTTCAGGCCAGTTTAACTAATATCAGTGTTAACGTTTAGGTATTTGCTTGCCCTAAATGGTAGACATTTCAGACCAAACATTAAATAAGGTTGATGTGCTCCATACGGGTTTAGATCCAATTCCATGGAATAGTCTAGATTCTAGATCAACTGACCACCCACGCTCGGATATGTATGGAATATTTCAAATGTAATTTTGTTATTCATGGTAGGTATATAGGTGCCTGTTTCACTCGAGTCCTAAGGGAAATACTTACCGTACCTGAATAAAATTTAGTCTCTTTTTTTTCTGTGTTCAGTAGTTTTGGCTTTAAAGCCGGATAAACAGACAGACAGAGTTAATTTTTCATTTTTGATAGGAAGTATTATTTTGCATACACAAATATTGGGTTAAGCTATCATCAGTCAAATCTAAGATGGGGTGGTTTATTTTTAATTAGCCACTAATAAAATTAAATCAAATAAATGAGACGCACACAAAGTCATAATTTTCATATATTTCAGGAAAAATCTACTTCAATTGTAATTTATATTTTGATATTATTTAATTCATAAAAGGTGCTATACAAAAAAGGTCACACGGTGACCACTAATAAATAGGTAGGTACATACACGAGTATCACACATTCAGCACAAATAGATCAGACTTCGAAGTAGATATAATGAGATGAATCACATCACTTTAGTATTCATAACTTTTTATTTAAGGAGAAATCGAATTCATGGATATTATTGTAAAGTATTTTATTTCATTATATGCATTCAGAAACACGTTTTCAATTTCTCTCTAAAATCTTTAAATCACTTTTTCTCCTTAAGCTCTTACATTTTTCAATTCGAAATACATCGCTTCACTGTATTTTTTGCTACTATTTTTTGCAATGTATTTCGTTCATGCTAACTCTATAGGCGATACATCAATGTCCTATAATACACTTGCCAGCAATAAAACTGAGTGGGTCATGGTCACATAATTATAAATAAATATTGTTAAGTCCTTAAATGCAATGACCTGGCGAACGTTAAAAAATTGTGGTTAATTTTGTCACGACTCAGATTTACTGCTTGCAAGTGTATTTAATGAATAAGTGAAAATTAGATCATTCACAACAGAAGAGGTAGTTTCTGAAAAGTTTCGATGAATTTTTTTTGAGTGAAGATGTTTGAAAAAATCTCGACAGAATGATTATCATTTTATAGATAATTTTAACCTAGTGATAGAATAGGTGGTAACACCGTAATCATAACTATATGCTTTGGAATAATGTGATAAGTCTATTTATTAAAGTCTAAGGTCAGTCGTCAGAAGAAACGTTCACACCGCTAAGGCTATATTTTTGGAATTTCTGACTAGTATCATAAATCTTCTGCTATAATATATTTACGTATTATGTATAATAATAATTGCCTAAGCAAAAATTCAAATTTCGTAGTCAATTTTCATTGTTTTGCCAAAATCCTTAAAACTATGTAAAATTTTTAGTTAATCACAATATACAATTTGGTGCAGATAGGTAATAAGATAAGGTATATCTAATAATATGTATGTATACATTTATTTAATTGTGTAAATATAATTCACGACCTATTTTTTTACTGAAACTAAGAATAATTGCTCATGTCTATTGAAAATAAATAATTGTGTCTACATAGCTACTTCAACCTTCTATTGTCAACTTAATTAAATTATTGTCATCGAGACAAAAAAATATCATGAACAACAATAAACAATTAAAAATCTATTACAACTTTGTTTACATTAATAAGTACATAAAAATACTCTAGAAATCACTGAATTATTAATTAGGCGATTGGCAAAAAGACTAGAATAAAACACGGCAACATATATTGCCAGCCATGTACCAACCAATACATACATACTTTCACACCAAAATGGTATTCATTCCTTGTTATTCATGTTGGCTAAGTGAGAGATCTGAGTGCCATGAATGTTCATATTTATTTTAATGAACTAGTACATGTCACATAATTGTGGTTACCTCCTTATCATATTTATGTGACTAAGCGAGAGATCGGACTGAAATAACATTTCAATTTCCAATACATTGCCATGAATAAGAGGGTTCATGTGTTTTTTAAGAAACTACGTGTCACATAAATGCGGATATCTTCAAAAAACTTAAAATCTACGTATAATCCTGACGCGTCGTCCTTTACCGTCACCCTCGTCATCGCTGTCAAATGATGTCTGCCGATGGCCCAGCATCAACGCTTGAACCTCAGGGTTGAGGGGGAGAGCGGGGAATGAGGACCGACGCACCATCGGCACTGGACGAGCTCCTAAATGGAAAGAATTTTGTTCAAATAAATTATTATCTTATGGTTTGGCGCTATCCATTTCAATATGAGTGTAACTATAAAAAAGGTACTGTGGATGTGTGTTTTTCTTTGTGTATTCTATATGTAATAGGACACACTGTTTTCAACAGGGAAGGCATGGACTAACAGCTGTGTAGTTGTTGTAAGTTGATTTTTGGAAAATGATGTGCCAGTGGTTGTCTAAAACACTCGTATGTTTAGGGTGGGGAAGTGACGAAATTCATACTGTATGGAAGTCCAACATTTGTTCCCAGCAGTAGTTCTAAATATTCCCGGTCCACGTCTAAAGTATAAAACAGCTTCACAAAATGAAAGACATCCCGCCACATTAATTTACGTCGAGAATCAGACACCTCACGTTTCTAACTAATACCTTGTAATACTTACAAACTCCTTGCTGAATTTGCCACTGTGAATGTTCAGCTATTTAATTCGCAAATTGATGACAATGTAATTCCAACTGTTATACAAATAAATCCTTAATTAGAGTTTATCGATGAAGAGACTAAGCGTGTTTAATTAAAGCAGACGCAAGCAGATTACCAATATGTAAGGTATGTAACAATTAATACCACTATCGGGGAACACGGGCATATTTGTCAGCCAACAAGTAATTATAAATTGGATGAAAGGGTTTCACTCGTAAACCGATTTGCTACAGCTAAAAGCCAATTAGACTCTAACTAATTCCACCACAAATCTCCGAGATAGTATTGATTGCGGATCCATGGCAGAAAATTATTGTACAGCTACAGTTTGAATATGAAACCTTTGATTAATCATTTGGAACGTAATCATGTGTTCAATAGACTGTGAGTTCAATTGATTACATACAAACTTGCCAGCACGGATGTTCCGTATTGACAGATTTCATTATGTGCCACTATGTAGACGATATCTACCGATGTACGTGCTTACATGCAATGGTGTAAAGGATTTATTGGACCATAAAGTGCTTTGGCTCTTTACCATTCGTGTATCCTAAAAAGAAATAGATGTATCTGTAGTCCAGGCAAGCATGAAACAATTTAAATATAATCTTTGTAATACTGAGAAAATACGGTAACTACTATAAATTAAAACTACTGAAAGGAATTAAAACCAAGCATTTATTAAAAAAAGAAATTATCTACAAGGGTGAGAACATTGATTACCTGAAATTCATTCAGTCGTCAGACAGACCTTGTTATGAAACAGAAAATATGAAACAGTGATAGGAAAGATAGAACTTTAGAGAACATTTAAAATTATAAACATTTACATTCACATTTATCAACATTAAAATTTAAACCAATAAAGAACAGACTTGCAATGAACTCATAAATTATTTCATCGACATTGCTTGTTAGTACAAGAATAGAAATGGAAATTAAAATGGAATGCATACCAAAGAGCTTGGCTACGGATTGCCTTTTGACGAGTCTCGCATCTCCTGCCGGGGTCTCGGCGATTGATGCCGGAGCTGAGCCCTCCTGAGATTTCCTGTGTGTCTCACTGAGGTACGAATTTGTAGAATCTCCCCTTTTATATGGCCTAGTTTGGCGAGAGTTATTCTTTTTCTCCTCCTCTGGATTTACTATAGATTCAGCAATTTGAAAAAGCTGCAGTCCAAACTTGCTCGATTCTCGTCGTAGTGTTTTTTTATTAGCAAATTCTGCTAATGATTGCCTTCTTTCTCCGTCAGGGTTCAGCTTCCTCCTCGCTCTTTCTTCTTCCTTTACTTTCAGTACATCTAGTATAGCGTTGAGCAACAGCACTAAGAGGAATACAGTGATGCCAATTACTGTGACCGTGTTGTTATCAGTGCTTAAGCCATGATGTTTATGTTTGCGTTTCGTCACGATCGGTTTTTCAGTGAACACTTGTAAAATGCTACACCCATCTTTTATAACTAGTGGAATGGTTTTTCGTTTCACAACAGGTTTTAACGCGAGCGGTTGAATTTCTGGAGTTTTTTGATGTTCTTCTGAAATGATAGTAGACTCGACAATCTTCTCAGGCAATACAACGTTCGCTTCAACATTTCGTTTCATAAACCACATTTGAACACTGTAGATACTGTAAACGATCACCGCCAGTATAAAAAGCAAGATCTTACGTTCGTTCATGTTTACATCGCAAAAGCACTGGTTTGTTTTGACACAGATGCGCGCGTGCGTGTGTGTCTATTCGCGTACTGCACGAAATCGTTAAACAATATTCAAAGATTTTAGTAAATGGTTTATTAATTTTCACTTTTGTGGGTTTGTCGGGAATATTTTTAGCGTGTTATTACGTAGCGTTGTCCGGCGGCGTCATTTTGTGATTTGTGTTGTGGGTAGCGCGCAGTGCGCATGTGCGGGCGGTGGCCGGGTCGTCAGGGTCGCGAGTACCGCTACCGTACGCCGCGAGTACGCCGTACTACTACACATACCGACATCACTTTCGACAAATGCTATATTATCTGCGACATCCTCTTGCATCCTGTTCTTTTTATCTGGCACTCGATGGGCTTTCGTTAAGTTTCAATCTATTTATCTCCGGTTTATTGATTTTACCGTGCCGATTGTGCATGAAAAATCTTGTCTATCAATAAATGTCTGAGTGCTTGCTAGATAACAAATGGAATTCAATAGCCTTTATCGGGAACTGCTTTGATGATCCGGCATTTTATTAATATTGGAAATAATCTTTTTTTACGCTATCGTTTAACGCAAATAATATTTGGATCATGTAGATGGTGTTCTTTGTAGGTCAGTTTTGTGACTTTATTGTTCGTGTCAACGAGGGTGTGATTATTCAATTGTCCTAAGGAATTGAGCCAAGAGCTGATTCATGTCTGTTCAGTTTGTTGTGGTAAACATATTCTGTTGCTTAAAACTGTCGTTAATGACTATACATTAACGACAGTTTTAGGGAACAGAATATTCCCTAAAAATGTCGTTAACTATTGGCACCGGTTGCGTAATAAGTAGGCATGTCTTCTCGGATGAAAACGTATTTCTAAAAATAGTTTAGCTACTTTGGTTTGGATTTCCACAAAAATTCTTCCCGATAAAGGTTTTAACTAACTAACTGCCCTAATCGATGGATAAGATAATGTAATTAGGTAAGTAGGTATGCAATATAGTGACCCCATTGACTCCTAAAGAAAAATGTTTATGAATCGAACAAAATATTAGTAGGTATCTGAAGCATGTAGGCAATAAAACAAAAGGCTGGCGAAAATACTGTACAAGAATTTTACAGGGGTTTAAAAGCATTTAAACATTGCTCCCTTTCAATAATAAATGCTCATCATGTACAGCTGTATAATATAACCGAGTTGTAGTACACAGGAGCTCACGAACTCAATTTGGACGCGAGTGGCGTCAATAATTCAACGGACTATAGGCACGAGGTTGCTCCCATTTTCCCTGTTTCACCAATATCTGTTGGAAGTGGAATTAACCATGTCACATACGAAGAACGTAGTAATTGTCGTCTCTTGCTGTGTTGTCGATATGTCTATAGCTGTCTTAAGATATTGATAGTTTCCTGATTTTATGTTTGGTCAGTTTTTAATGACTGATTTTTTTATAAAATGGTGAGTGAAACTTTTTGACAAGAATTCGTAACTAAGACTGTAGGATGAAGTACGAGAGACTACAAAAATCTACTAAATGAGATCACGCAGCAGCAAATTATAGCAAAAGATTCAAAAGTGTGACTACTGTTTAAAATCAGGAATGAGACAATATCAGTAAGGTTGCCTGCATGCATTATAAGTAAACGCTGTCAGTCATGAGTTAGTGAACATTTTAAACCGACGAAACTAATGAAAGGGTGGGAATCTAACCACGTGATGCTACATACGACTCTTAGATTCAGCCGAGTTATCATCACGTATCGAGAATGTTAATTGGTAAAACTTGCACTAGACCCTCTGTTCTAAAAGGTCATTACTTCGAAAATAATGTAGCAATGAGGCAATGCTTCTTAAAAAAGTTTACAAAAGCACCAATACATTATTTTTTTAATTAAATGGCACACTTTGTAGCCACCAAAGGAAACATTGATGCGATCTTTCAGAAGTTTACGTCATAAATAGATAAGTATAATTAAAGAAGCACTTCTTGTACGTCGTGTTATGAAACTGTTTGAAATGCGCTGGTGATTGATTGAGATTATAAAAAGATGCAACGTTTGAGATGAAAAGCTTGCTGTAGATTGTAGATATTATTATGCGGCTTACCTTAAGCTTAACTTCTTTTAAAGTGATCGGAAAGACGCGTTACAATGATTTTGGCATTTTAAAGTACGGCATTATCATTGAAAATTTCAATCGTAATACAATAAGAACGCTGTGGAAACAGAATCTATTTATTTACAGGAAAAAAAAATCTTATTAAAAAATATTTATCATTGAAAAGCAAAACAAGTTAAAAGAAAACTGCGCAGAAAGATGTTTTCTTTAATATTGTTTATTTTTAATTAGCGTCCATATTTGTTTTGTTTGGCGCCTCTCCGACATTGGTTGTTCTACAGTTGTACTCGGGGCACTTATGTTTACGTGCAACGTTCCTTAATACTAGGAATAATATTATTTATTATTTGGATAAAATGCATCGAATATTTGTAAATAACTTCGTTGAAGAAAAGCGTCAAAACGTACTAAAATATTTTTCTACACTCATAGGTAATTAATTTTAATAAAACAAGTCGTAATTAGTCTTATTTTCAAGCTATTTCGCACACAAGTAAATAAACTCCTAAATGCTGTATGATTAAATTAATAAATATAAAAATATTGTTGATAAAGAATATTGTAAAAGTACTAGCAATATCCTTGATAGCATATTTTTTCCAAAACAGTATTCCGATATTGCAGTGCAGTTAAGGCAGGCAGTTACGATCCCGAAAGATTTCCATTTCGCGCTTCGTCGCATTCGGCTGCGCATTAAAATATGCAACTGCAGACCTATTCTGTGTATCTGCGAACTACGTAGCTGCTATCACTTACGAAGGTAGTTTTTGCTTCAATATTTTGTAGTGGTTATTGGTACCCGCTAGAAAATGACAGAAGCTGGTGTCTATATGTAATTCATTAGCTTCTGCCAGCGGCTTCGCCCGCTTCCCGAGGAAACTATTTCCCGTACCCGGATAAAAAGACTATGTTGTTCCTCAGGGTCTATTCTATCTCTGTACCAAATTTCATCAAAATCGGCTCACTGGTTTAGACGTGAAAGCGTAACAGACAGACAGTTATTTTCGCATTTATAATATTAAGTTTGTAGGGATTGCATGGCGTAAATTACAGCTTCAGTTTGTTTTATTAAAGATTTTATAAATGCTGCCTACTAATTTCTGACTGAAAGAAATGGCAATCATTCAAATACCATGTGCCCTTTAGGCATTTTAGAAGCATGAAGGTGAGAAAAACTTAAAGATACTACAATAAGAAGAAGAAGAACAATTAACCTATAAGGACCATCATAAATTCTGACTGCAACAATGCTAGCAAACAATGCATGAACATCACTTACCACTCTCGTGTCAGATCCGACAGCAGATGTAAGTGGCAGTCTGCCAGCATCTACCAACCTGCCTTGACATTGAGAACGCTGCTAAACAACCACGCTAAAATTGGCGACAAAACAGCTGGCTAATGAATCGGTAAATCAAAAATAATTACGGAAGTAAGTTATTAGAATATTCCGTTGTTGAATCGTTAGTAACAGGTTGTTTGTTAGTCTGTTGCAGTGTCAGGAAATGTGTGATAATTATTGAGATAATGCAGTCCGTTTGGAGACCTTTTCTAACGTGTTTGTGTAGTATGGTAAATATAAAATTTTATTCTACGACTAGAAAAGGACAATTAATGCAATGGTTACATCAAAGATAATTATGAGATGAGCGTTTTACAGTTTTAAGATAAAGTTCTAGATAGTGCCTAAGAGATAATGCCATAGAAATGTTTTTAATTTCAACTTCTTTTATTTCGACTACTTTTTTGTTATTATCTGTCAGTTAGTTATCTATAACTTTATCTGAAACCTTCAAAACGGACTCCGGTTTTTGTGCTCATACTTCTAAAATAATTGTAAATAGGTGTGATGAAATATAAGGAAGTCACGAAGTCTCAAAAGCTAAGCAAATCTTAAAAATGTTCGGCTGTAACATACTTAAACATAATAGATTCAGCTACTTAAACATTAAACAGTATGTAGACATGAGTTCTTATTGAATAGTTCCCAGAGATCAGATAATATAGCCGTTCATAGATAAGTGGATGATTGCTAACCAAACGCGGAGCCTGACCTTTCACGACCAATGGGAGTGCTCGTCACAATATGTGGTGATTGAGAACTTATATCCTTGATGAGGATTATGAAATAGGGAAGTTGGAACAAGATCTTCTTCTTATCGAGTGAGCTGCAGGTTTAATCACCTAACAAGCCCTAGTGTCAGAGTTCTCTCAAATCCGCCTGACGGTCTCTGACGTGCATTTATACACGACTGCTACTGAGTAGCATTCGAGGACGCCGGCTTTACGTGCCCTCCCAGGCACGGGGGTGTAACACCGCCAACTTCCAAACTCCAGGCTGCTTGGTGAAAGTTTTGTAAAACCCACAAAGCGATTTCGGCCTGGCCCGGGAATCGAACCCGAGACCTGTGATCGGCAGTCGCGCTATGCGACCACTAGACCAACGAGGCAGTCTAGAACAAGACACTAGTCTAGACTGACATTAGAACAAGATGAACTGACTGCTAAGTAAGCTAGATAAGTATCAGATTGTGGTGTTTGAACAGTTTCATTTTCTTAGCCCAAATTCAGTGACACCGTAAAATTCAGTTCTTGAAAAAAAATTGTTTATGAATTTTCACAAGTTAGCAGTTGTTTTAAGAAAATCTGACGTAGGTGAAAATAGGCTCTAGCGCATTTTTGACACTTAAAGAAGATAAAAAGCATCTTCAGAGGTTAAAAATTCCTTTATTGATATAACTGTCATACTGTGTGCTCAACAAGTAACTAGCTGTTGAGCACTTTAACTAAAGGTCCTGAAAGTTAAGCATTGGAGCCTCCAGAGTCATTTTCATTCCAGAAAAGTAAATAATCATGGTACAGATAATTTTATATTTAATACCCACTTTACAAAGTTTCACTTTAAGTTACAATTTCTTCAAAACTACGATAACTAGCGCAGTGACGTAATATATTCCAGAATCTTCCCCCGAAACAGCAACGTTCGCACCTGCCGCACTAATGTACGTATTGCGATACACGGAATTACACGGCCATTTTGTTATGCACCTCGTGCTCGACTTATTAGGAAAATTGTCACAAAATCTATTAGGAATGCAATGATATGGGTATAAAAGTTATGTGGATTTATGGTGAATTGGTAAATTTTTTCGGTGTGAGGATTTTTGGAGGAATTAGGGTGAGTAAAAATGCCATTGTTCGTCGTTTAGTATCTATGGCTTTATAGTTATTGTAGAATTCGGTTAGCTATACAATACATCTATCTAATATATCTGTTATGGACTAGGTGATTAATGTGGGCATTATTCATAATGTGCGAGCATTA
>NWSH02000525.1:9571782-9594858 GCA_002382865.2 Heliothis virescens | reverse complement strand
GGGGGGGTCCCCATATAACGTCACACGTTTATTGTATGGGGACCCCCCCTAATTTTAATATTTTTAAAATTTATAGTATTTCTTGTTATAGCGGCAACAAAAATACATCATTTCTGAGAAATTTTCAGAAATGATGTATTTTTTTTTACCTCAGCCAGTTTTCATTACCTCAGTTATTAATAAAATATATATAAAACATTTTTTTAATCCTGATAAAAACTGGCCAAGTCATATCTTGTTCCTAAAAATACATATTTGGATTTTGTACAGAACTTGGTACTCATTTAGATCTCCATTCTTTTTGCGGCGCAGCCCACAACCAAGCATAGGTTTTGTATTGAACTTGGCTTTCCTTTTTTACATTTATGTTTTTGGTGGGATAGATAATTGACGGAATCCGTCATGCTGCGAGGCCAACTAGCACTTGGCCGGTTTTTCATAAAGGCGGCGCTATATGTATGACAGCCGTATGTTACAGTCAAAACTCTTTACCAGTCCAAGCGTCTATTAACTGGTTATAGTATAATACTGGCTTTTGCCAGCGGCTTTGTCCGCGTTTACTCGTCTCGACTTCATGGATTCTACATAATGGATTATACACATATATATACTTAATGGATATACAGGTATTACATTGATTTATTGTGCATGCTGTGGTGTCCTATAAGTAAAGGAGTACACTAACAACATACCCATTGTTTATATCTTTTGTTGGAGATCCTAAATGAATAAATAAATTCTCGGTGGGTTTCAGGCTATCTATATCCGATGTTATCCGAATTGATCCAATCGTTTCAGTTTTAACATGTAACAAATATCAAACTTATATATTTATAAGATTAGTATGAGCTCCTGAAAAGATCAGTTTCTAGCTAAATCTATACTAATATTATAAGGAGGTAAAATTGTTTGTAAATTTGTAAGTTTGTTTGTAGGGGGTAATCTCTGGAAGTAGTGAACCGATTTAAAAAAATATTTCACCATTCGAAAGCTACATTATCCACGAGTGACATAGGTTATACATATTTTATCTGGGTACGGGCAGTAATTCCCACGGGACGCGAGTGTAACCGCGGGAAAACGGATAGTAGTTAATACAAGCTAAGATTCCATTAGGTGGGTATAGCGATTCTAAACAGTATTTTAATCAACCCCAAAATTGAAATGGTTTTTAGAGTGGTTTTCTATGGTCATACAACGGTTTGCATCATTGCGATCGAATTCTAGTGAAACCAAAACATTATTTCTCTTTTTATTTAATATTTTGGGATATAATAAGAACTTTGACAGGCGTGTATTTTGTCAATTTTATTATCTTCTCAACTTTGAGTGTTTTGACTGATATAATCAGTCAACATATTTTTTGTCTGAATCAGTTAATGAAATCACTTTGAACCTGCTCAATTGAGCAGAACGTCAAAAGTGTGCGCTTAAAACTGCGTGTGACTGATTCTGCTATAAGAAATTACTTTCGACTGATTTAGTGTTTTGACTACAACATTGTAAGGCATTCTACTCAATGCAGACGACCATAGTCTGAGGACAAGAATACTCCAATAAAACTCCTTCTTGGTTTTTATGCCGAGCAAGAGGATGCCATCCTTGTTTTTCACCTGAATTATGTACAATTATGAGCAGTATGGAAATAGTTTATGAATAAAAATATACTTTCAATAATTTAAAACTGGCAGCTTATAGCCCAAACTATCGGCCGACTAGTTGAGTATGCGCGCGCAGAAGATTTTCATACTGTTCAAGCCTTCGACCGATAGTTGGCCGACTATTTGATTGGCCAATCGGTCAAACTTTTTAGTCGGGCCGATAAAGTCTGCTCAATGTGCGCGCTCCCATACATCTCCGTACATTTCAAACGACCGATCAAACTATCGGCCGATGAAAAAATCTGCAGTGTGCGAGCGCTCTAATCGTTCCTAAACCTTATGAGCTACAAGCTCTTCTCGGCTGTTCACCTGCTTTTGTGAAATGAAACGAACATTATCTTTGTATGTGTAAGCTCCCGAGCAGTCTGTAGTGGCCGAATCAACGAGTCATTCAAAGGCAACGTGCATTTTGTACACACACAAGTTGCAAACAAAACACACCTTCTAGGTTTGCAAAGAAATTAAATAGCTATTAATAAACAAGCTCCTGTATTATAGCGGCGTCCTTGCATTGGAAAAATACTTACTCGTGGATAAGGTAGCTCAGCAAGAAGGAAGAATTACTGCAATCTATGTTTAGTCCCAGAAAGTAATTTTTATAATACTGTACCTCCTTTGAAAATAGCTCTCGTCTTATTTTCTTAGCATAGAATTTATTTAAACATATTTTGAAATCTTGTAAACATTCAATTAACTAGGGCCACATCATGCTGTCAAGAATGGAGGAGATTGTTTAAAATGATACAGATTAAAGCCATGTATTCACTGGGAAACAATTGTTTATAAACACAGTTTCTGAAACATCACGCAGACGTTTACAGCAACAATGTTTCGGTAACTCTCTTTTCAAAAACAAAATTATATGTTTCTGAAACAAAATTATTTGTTTCAGAAACACGTAGATTTTGTTTCTGAAACAGTGTTTATAAACAATTGTTTCTCAGTGAATACATGGCTTAATAATTGAAGTACCTCAATTGTTAACCTATGTTTTTTTTAAAGAATGCTTAATCCCAACTTGACAATAAGGTTTATCCCAATACTATAAAGCAGGTAATTCCCAACGTAATCGGCGGAATCAGTAAAAGTCTCAAGCTTGTTCTCACGTAGGTACAGACAACAGCACATTCATCAAGTAACCATAATCTGTAAAATTTCTGCAATACATTTTCAACCTTATTACAATAGTGGAAGGTCAATATTTGGCTGGTAAAATTTGTCAGATTTGTATACGTTGACGTTGACCTGCCGTACCGTTTATAGCAATTATTCGTATTTAGGTATTCTGACCGCGTTCAGCTCTTCTGGTATTCTCGATAATGATATCATCTTCACAATAAAACTATAAGTGACATTCCTTAGGCAATCGCAAACTTGACTCTTAAAGCTTTTGTTTTTTAATTTTAAAAGACCTTTGTCTTGAAATCCGTATCTACTATCTATACCTATTTACTAATGTGATAGAGCTTTAAAATTTATAAGTATTTGACAGAACATCTCGCAAACTGCTGAAGCTATTTAAGTTGGATCACGTACATGGAAAGCATTAATGTTTTTCTTGACGACCACAGTCGTATAATGGAGTCTGGTAATCAAGGTTTGCTAATTTTAATTAATGCGTATCAAATATCCAGACGTATTTAGATGATTGTTCTAGATATTATTTTCCAAAAAAATATTAAAATATACCTAAGCTACATCTTTAGTTACCTACTAAGTGTGATATGAGGAAGATGCCTGGAGGCGATCCATTTAGTTAAATAAAATACCATTATTTATGTAAATGCTTTAATTAAATGTCAACGAGATATTAACAAGTCATGCTGGCTTTACTGTGGGTATTTCCCTAAACTATTCGATGGATTTTGGAAAACCTTTGATCAATAGAAACTTGATGGGTATTAGATGCGGAGAACGCCACGGGTTCAAGCCTGTTTATTATGAAATATTATAAAACTGAAGAGTTTGTTTATTTGTTTGTTTGCTTGCTTGAACGCGCTAAACTCTTGAGCTACGGATCTGATTTGAAAAATTCTTTCAGTATTAGATAAGCCATCTATCGAGAAGTATATGCGCTACTTTTTACCCTGATGTGTGGAGTAGTTTCCACGGGGCGCGGATGAAACCGCTGATGGAAGCTAGTCTATACTATTATCATAAAGAGGTAAAATTGTTTGTAAATTTGTAAGTTTGTTTGTAGGGGGTAATCTCTGGAAGTAATGAACCAATTTTAAAAATTGTTTCACTAGTAAAAAGCTACATTTTTCGTGAGGCTATATTTTATCCGGTTACGGGCAGTATTTCCCACGGGACGCGGGTGAAACCACTGGCGGGAGCTAGTTATTAATAAAAGAATAATAACACCAAATTAATATTTATTGCAAGCATTTTCTCATAGACTAAGACAACACGATAAAAATATCGTAAAAGGTGCAATAATATCAGGCAAAGGTCAAGAATGCAAGTAATATATATTGGCCTTATAAGGAAACATGATGCGTGGGGAGATCGTCTGCATTTTATGGGTACAATATATCTTCAAGTGGACGATACCTAACTGTAAACGATCTATAAATATTTTACTCAATTAGAATGTACACTTATTTACAATTTAAGAAAAATATATAAAAAAGTATTTCCAACAACCTAAAAACTAACTTAAGACTAAAATGCGTCAAAAAATTAATTCCTATCGCTATAAGCTGGGAGCGTGCCCAAAAGGCTGGCAGCATTGCCGCGATGGATGGCAAGGCTTATCCTATGCCCAAGGTAATGGTTAGTCTGTTAATAGATATCTACAATGTATAATTTCAATAATGGTCAATTTTGTAAGGTAATGTCAAAATCTATCTGTCAAATTTTACCAATCAAACATTAATCTTCCTCTATTGTGATAAAGTTGAAAATCGATTGCAGAAATTTGTCAGATTGTGGTAACTTGAGATGCTGTTGTACTGATGAAAGATGGTGCCATATATTTATTTCAATACCGTGAGATTTACATGTCTGTATACAGGTATTATATGAGAATGTCGTTTATTAATAAATAGATTAATTTAAAAGGATAATGTTATACGATTGTGAATAGTTTTGTATGTTAATATTAATTCCTTATGCATAGGTATAACTTATGCTCATGGCAACAGTTTAATAATGAATAGCTGAATACAAGTTTTGTTAATTGTACGCACGTTTCAATTGTCTCTTAATTTGGGAAGGACTATTTACTATGTCGCATCAGGATAAAAATAGCCTATATACTACTCTGACATAAACCATGTATATTAACTACAAAGTTTCATCAACATCCATACACACGTACAAACATCTTCACAAACTTTCGCATTTATAATGTTAGTAGAGCTTACTGCGGATCTCAACTACCTATTCATCCATTGTTTTGCGATCGGAGATTGAATTTACATCGATATCAAAATTCTTTAAAATTGCAAATCCACCTTATATGAAAGACCATTTGCAATACAATTATTGTTACCACACAAACACAGAATATGAATGTATATCAATAAAATACAATTAATAAAGTTTATGGTAGACTATTTTTTAATGTCAAAATATATGCATATAATGTGAAAAAAGCGAACAACATTTACTTGGAGACTATCTGACCTTGAATGTTAAGAATAGTTGACGATCGCCTGATGCTACTCGCCTAGCATAAATTAAAGTAAATATCACAAGTTTTAATAATGTCACATTAGGTGACCAAGGATTATGTAATACATAAGAAGATAGGACAAATAAATTTATAACTTTTTCCCACCATATTATCACGACCTTACATACCTAAATAAGGCATTTTTGAATGAAAATTGTTTCCATGTTATAATGTACACTGAAACCACGCTTTACATATAACAAAAGAAGGTTAAAAGAAATATATGAATTCATTATGCCTTTTATCCTTTTTTCTCATGTTCTAGTATGTATTTTTATTGTTTTATTGCATTTAATTTATAAGATATATGCACACCTGTGACTTCATTATTAAAATAAAACGAGTGACAAATTCTTGATATTATGCACGTCTTAATTTAGCGATTATCTACCAATTTAGTAGCTATCATAAAAGTTTCCTCTTACGCTGAACTTCACCAATAACATAAGTGCAATATTTCTTAAAAAATACTGTTTTCTATGAATTTTCACGTAGGTACAAGTTTCAAAGAAAACAATTGTTTTAAGGAAAATTGTCGTTTATAATGCCGGTGAACTTGCGCTATAAATACTTTTCATATTAAATGTTGTTGTTCTCACGAAAAAAAGGCCATTACTATTTTAATGGGCCATCAATAAATTGACTCGTAATGAATTATTCACGCCTTATTAATTAGAGCAAAATTTATTTACGTTTGCTTAGCTACAGTGAGTAAAAAAACGTAATAACAGATCGTTTTAGTACCAATTCTTCCGGTGATATCTAAATTGGATGAAGTAATTATACCAAAAAAATATAGGTATATACTATTTGCTTATGAACGTAAGCTGTGTTTAACTTTCTAAAAAGACTTTGTTGGTTTGTTTGATCTCGCCCATTTTAGAAAATACTTGATCTAATACTGAGAAAAAATGTTAGATACTTTATTTATCGAGAAAAGCTATCATAAACTAAATTATATTCGAGGCAAACAAGTTTCTTTAGGACACGGGAAAAATTCGGGGTGGATGTTGCTATGCGAAACCAAAAATTTTGGCATAATGAAGCGTAACTTATTTATTTTTAAAATAATGAATACATAACATTAAAATTACTTTTCAACCAATAATAGTATGGAAAGAATTTAAAATTTAGATTCTGTAAAATGTAATAAAAAAATAGATGTGTTGCACAGTAAACCTGCAGTTCAACTCGCTAATATTCTACCTAAATTTATTTTTATTTTCACATACGTAAGATTGGAAAAACATATGTTAAGTAGTACTTTTTTTTACATTATTTTTATAAATAAACCTCATGAGTTGCCACCTGGGTCTGTGCATAATTTTCTAATTAATTTCAATTAAGATCTTCTCTAAGAACTTATTTTAAACAAAACAATTTATGGAGTCTAAATCTTTAACTATAATTTGCCTGATGGGTTACTTTTTCTTATTTATTTGTTATTCTCAAGAATATCATAATTCTAAATAGACAAAACCTCTTCTTTGCTGTACTTATATAAAATAATATATTGATAACTCAATTGATAAGAGACTAACATTTTAAAGAAAGGTGTATGATATAAGAAATAACTTCTATCTAACATAAAATAGAGCATCACATAACTATTTTTCGATATATCCTCATATCCTTGACATAATTTATGCATCAAAGAATGCATCAAAGAATAATTTGCATCACATTTAAATTCTTTGACGAATGGCCGGTTTTTTAAACTGGTAGCAAAACCTCATTTCTATTCTGGACGCTTGGTATATAAAGACGATCATGTTTTTATTCAATCAGATCGAAACAAAAAGTTGACATCCCGCTAGCAACATGGTAAGAACTGCTTCTCTTTAGTGACCTATTTAAAATTTAAAGTTTTAAAATTGTACTATTTTTTTTAATTTAGATTTTTGAGTTTTCTGTAATTCCATCGGGATAGTGACTTTGCTTTTCTTTACCTGTCAAATATAATTAAAGAGACATTTCTCCAAATCCAATATGGTAATTTTTCTAGTAGTTTATAAATTAATTTGTCAACTTTTTTTACTACTTAGTACTTTACATTACTTAGTCACTTTCTTACTTCAATGGCATAATTGCCATAAATACTTTAAAAAAAAAAACAAATAACTATGTCTTGTTTATCCTATCGTCACATTATACTTAATATTCTATCAATTTCTTCCAGAAATTCTTAGTAGTTCTCGCTGTAGCCGTCGCGTGCGCAAGCGCCGACGTGCGTCACGTTGTCGGAGAAGACTACAACGCGCCCGTTGTCAAGTCGAGCTACGACATCAGCCCCGAGGGTGCCTTCCAGTACGCCTACGAGACCGGCAACGGTATCTACGCTCAGGCCTCCGGATCCGTCAAGAACCAGAACTCCGTAAGTTTCACTTGAAGATAAAAAAAAGATACGGTCTAATTGAGAACCTCCTCCTTTTTGGGAAGTCGGTTAATTACCAATATATTTACAATTTCTTGCAGGGTTATCTAGAAAATATACAAAAGTTTCACTTATTCAACTATAAAATGAACTACCTATACTTACTTAATATTATAAAGCTGAAAAGTTTGTTTTTTGAGATCAGATGATGATGTATAATATTCGTTATTTATGTTGCAACGTTTTAGAGAACAAAATTGTCTAGTAGCGTAGCTAATTGTCAAATTGCAGATTCGCCAAGATATCTCGCTAGAACTTTAGATCGTTAGAAATGACATTGAGGTAAAGCTAATCGACCATAGTAAAGTAAAATTCTCTCTGTCTGTCAATTACTTTGTTGTGGTAGGAGCATATTAATCCAAATAGATATTGATTTAACCTACGAATCTTATGATAGCATTATTGTATGTATCACTTATTTTGAGGTCGTGATGTAGTTGAATTACTTACGTTCGAAATAACTTAATATTTGCAGAATTGAAAATGTTCTTCTCTTGATCGTTATTGGATAAAAATGTATTGACCTGTAAACAAATTGCACTTACATTAAATTTATTCCAATATTAATTTTGTTCCCAAAAGCTACAGACTGCATAAATAATGTACTTACCAGCTATATGGATTCTAGCTAACTAAAACATGCACAATTTTCCTGTACCTAAATGCAGTTTTAAATAATAGTTTAACAAAGTTAAATCACTTTGAATGATAGGCGCATTATAGGTATCGATATGAAGCAAAAATATAGTAACGGAATATTTTGTTGCCCGAAGTTCATTTAAATGGCATTTGTATCCTGTGTTGTATGTATGACTCTTTTAAGGAGAAACTAACGTTTTTATTTAGCAATAGCACATTCTTACTCAGCAGAACAAATTCATAGAAAACCAACAAACCAAGCTATTTCATTTTCTAATGCCAATATGTTAAGAAACTTACAAAAAATTAAGCAATAGATGAACTTCTGAATTTCGACAAAAAGAAAAAAAAAAACATTTGAGCTAACCTAACGAGTAAATCATAATAGCCATATCAAATCAAATCAAATCAATCAACGAATTGAAATCATCAAGTCTGGTACTAATGAATGCAGCAATGCAATATTGCTAATGTCAAACCGTAATATAGAAATATTTGAAGAAGTTTCTTCGCAGAACCTTCGCAGTGAAGGGTTGGAATCCAATTACGGTCTAGACAAAATAATCCGACATCCATCCGAAGAAGTCGTGTCAAGGCCCAAATATATGTTAACTATATGTTAAATTAATGCAAGGAATACTCAGAATATATTTAAATGATATTGATCGTTAAATAAAAGCTTTAGAGACCTTGTCGCAGGCAAATAAATTGATGAAAACAAGTTTTCTATCACGTTCCGACCACGTGTGGTAATAAATGACAGAATATTGGATTCTTATCATCAAATATAACTTATTGTGAATATACAAAGTCTACGTTTTATGAGGAGGGATGTAATAAATTGTGGTTTTAAATCTAGTTCCGCATGTATCAATGTTTTAATAAAACAATTTAAACAGTTGATATAGGATTTCATCTCCGAAGATTCTAGTCTAATTTAAAGGCATATGTTCCAAAGATTACATGATTGATAAAAACTGGAATATTTCTGCTGCAAGTGTTAGATACTTTTGATGATAAATTAGGAGCGTTTGACGTCTAGACGAATTGTTCTGCAGACAAGACACAGTCTGATCACTCATTATTTCTTCTTTCAGGAATACCCCTCCCTGGAGATCGCTGGTGCTTACAAATACACTGCCCCTGATGGTACCCCCGTTGAACTGTCCTACACCGCTGACGAGAACGGCTACAAACCCCAGGTAAGATTTCTCTTAGAATAATACCTATACTATATTTTTTTAATCTTCAAAGGGACCAGAAGGCCACAAAAAATATGTGACATAATAATTATTTAGGTGCTTTTGGTCTAGATATGTTATTTTGATAATCCTCTTTATCGATTATTTCATCAAATAAAATGCAAATTCAGAGGCCTGTTAGGTGGTCTGACTCTAATTTGGTAAATGTTAATAACAAGTCTTTGGTTAATTTTTGACACAATATTGATAAAGGTGAAGCATAGCACATTGATTCAGATTGACTTTTGATGCAGTTAATTTATCACTGCTGTCAATAAAATATTCATGATTTACGATATTTTAATTAGCATTCGTATGAAAAGTCAAGTTTAAAACGCTAATTTGGAAATACAATACTTATAAATAAGCAATCCTTCTAGCAAGACTTTTACAAATGTTATGAAAAAGCATTCTAATATTTTAGTGTTTGTTCAAAACATTTGCTAGTACACTGCAGTGCCATCTATGTAGAATAATAATATTATTCATAGGATGTAATAATAATTTATTATGCTTTAATTATGTCACGTCAACTGGTATGACGAGTAATTGGAATATTTTGTTTATCATATCTAATATTATTCGCGACAGTCTTACAATGCCAAAAGTTCTCAGGAGTAGAGTGTGTTCAAGCTTTTCATTATTTAAAGATGTAGATGGATGGTAGAATCTCTCTAACACTCTAAGGTTTGCTTTTAGAGAACCAACTCTGGGTTAAGCTCGCCTGTGTATTTTGTGTGTAATGAAACTTATCTGTGTGCAATAAAGAATAATAATAATGGCCCCTTACCAGTCACTTGATAGTCTGGCCAGCCTAAACTAATGTGATCTTTAAGCATCAGAGTCTAATTTCCATGTTATGTTTACAGGGCAGCCACCTCCCCGTCGCTCCCGCGATCCCTGAGTACATCGCCCGCTCCCTGGCCTACATCGCTGCTCACCCCCCACCAGTTGAGAAGTCCGTCCCCAAACCCGCTTACGGTTAAGATGTCAACAGATCAAGCTAGTACAAACTATACTGCCATTATAATGTAGCCAATAAAGTTATTATTGTTCGTGATTTTTGTGTTTGTTTTCTTATTTTGATAACCAACTTGGTACTAAAGCTGCGTGTTAAAACTATCTCCTAATTGTTTTGCTAAAAGAGATCATATGGACTTAATATCACTATGATTTACGCTAAAGTGGCTGGAGTACGTTATACTAAAAATAATAACGGAAATCGAACTACCAAGGTGTCGCCGTGGATGGCAACCTAAGAGAGGACACCATGATCAGTATTGAAGTGTACATATTTATAGGTAAACTTTGGAACTGATAGGTTTTTGTCTTAAGGTCTACGGAGGAATTAAAAGTTTATTTTCACGTCCTCCAAAATTTAATAATTTAATATTTCGTATTACAAATCATTTAGAATAACGAATTTAAAACAAAGTAGGCCTCTCAACGATTATGAAACATTATCGATAACTTCAAGTTTATTATTCATGACGACAAACTTGGTTTCGTAGTATAACATGAAACTATCTCAACTTTGCACTTTTAGTTTTACGAAATCATTCGTTACTACCAACGCTATCTTCTTCTGTTTGCAACATGTCTTATGTTAATTTTATTATACTTTTTCTACTATTTTGACAGTAATTTCAATAAAGTTACTTCTTTCTTTTAATCTGAATGTTTCTTTAATTTAATCTGGCTGTTTTCTTCTTATTCCTGCCCTTAAAATTTACTTTGGGGTTGGGACTTGGCAGTCATCATTCCGAGAATCACTCCTTTGATAAATATTTAATCTTAAAGAAATTCGTGTTATTAAGTAGGTACATGACTATGGGTGTAAGGGGGCAGCCACATCGTTCTACCCCAAATGCCAACCTCACCTGTTCGTGATGCACCCTGCTTGAATGAAGGAGGCTGTGGCGATCGACTGGTGGCGGGCGGTATAACCACCACATAACGTAAAGTGGGATATTAGAGGCCTTGCTCGAAGATAGGCGCCAGCATTCAGCATGTCAAAATTATCCTACGCGCATGGTGAGTATTGGCAAATTCCGCCATCTTAGTGGAGGCTTTTCTATTGCAGCATTAGGAGATTTTACGGCTGCGATGACAAAGAAAATCTATTGACGAATTAGTCCAATCGAGCCAGGTACAAAATCCGCCCACAAAACAAAGAATGCCTTTTCTACAAATGATGCAAGATGCAATGATTTCTACACACAACAAATTCCAGGTTTAGTAAAAGCTTTTTAAGTAGATAGTTAAGTAAAAGGTATTTTTTTCTTATTTATTTATTTAATGTCATATTTATTTAATGAGGTAACAGCAGTAAATTAATATTTTGTTTGCGTTGCGTCTTTGAATGCAAATGTACCGTGTTCACGTAATATAAATTAAGATTATGTACATAAAGTGTGGTATTGGTAATTTACCAGATATTGGTAAAGTTCATCTGTCTATTGGTAACGTCGTTTGGCAAATTTTGTCGAACTTCATGTAAATGTGTGATAAATAAATGTAGATCTGTTCTTATTAGGACACGTGCACATAGAATTCAATGTTTATCTATACTCTTGTAAATCTAAGCACTAAGATTGGTAAAATCACGGCAATGGTGTTGGCTGGTATATGTTGGACTCATGTAGTACCCATTTACTTTACATTATGTACCTATACTTGCTATTTGATACCAATGTCTCTTCTGGAATGGTGTTCTGAGATATAGTGTTTTCCTGCTAACCTTATTTTCCTCGATTTTGGCCCAAGTTGACCTTTTTTTCTATTTTTGTTGCTCCGTTTTTGTCATCAAATAAACAGTAAACAATTGTTTTAAAAAAACTGACTTTTATTTTGATGGTCAACTAAGACCCAAGAAGACTCTTAAAAACAATTGTTTTATACAAAAAAATATAGTAATATGCTCTCTATTATACTGAATCTGAAGCCCCCAAGAAATGTTAGAGCAACCATATATTCTTCCGTTAAGCGTTCGCATAGTTGCGGAAGAATTCGCACGTATCGCTCCCAGCCTATATATACTTCATATCAACTAGGGCGTACTATGTGAGCGGACATCCGACTTGCTCAGCCTACTTCGAAGGTAGTTTGCTGCGAATGCCTACGATTCAACGCGTAAATGGGCTAGATAAATTAAGAATTACACCTGGTTGCGTCAGAAATACAGGTATGCGGTCGATTTTATATTAAAATAATATTAATTTATTAATGATACAATCTCTGTTTATCTGTCTCATGTTCACGCCAAAATGAGTGAACGAATTTAATTGAGATCATTATAATCGTAGATAGATAGAGTTTTATAAGGAATCTTTTTACCGACTCTGTTGCGAAGAGTGTTTCTCCTGGGATGGGTGAAATCGACGGGGACCAACTAGTGTTATACAAATGAACCCCATGAAAAGCAAATTGAATAATATTCTTTCAGATTTACTTTCAGAATACTATGGGGCTTAAAATCAATTGCATAAACAGGGAAAATATAAATATAGAATTCTTTATTTATATAAACCGATGATTTTTAAAAACATATTGGACCACTGCTACAAGGCTGCTAAATACAACGTATAACAATAAAACCAAACGCATAAACTTGAGTAAGTTGAACTTGAATTACTTAATAACTATTGTGATCAGTCAGGGTCAAACCTCCTATAAGTACGAGAATCATTGACCAATACAAAAACGGTTAATGATCTGTCTGTTACAATTATTAGTTCTTGTAGTTATTTATTTTATGTAGGGGAAACTAAATATAACTTAATTTGTGAGAATATTTAACCACCAGAAAAGATAAAGATAATCAGGAAATAAAGAAATATAAAGTAGGTCCTAATTGTTTTACCTTTGCCACGCTCCAGGACAGAAAAAAAAAATTGAATTTTGTGAAAAATTGTCCGGTCGAACCCTCCAAATTCGGAAAAATAATAGGCGGAAACTTTATCCTCGTGTTAATTCTACTTGAAGGCCACTTGGACATTATGTAAAAAAAAACGAATTTCTGAAGATTTCGCATTTGTAGGATTTTTTTATATAAAACCACAAGAATCATGAATGAAGCAGGAAAATGTTCTATTTAATATTATTTTCTAAAATTCTAAATGTCACATTGAAAACCCGCTTGGTTCAGCGATGCCACTTCTCTCGTGAAATGTATTCTTCTTTTATTAGTTTGGCATTTACATTGTCACACTGTATACACCGTTATACCTATTTTAGTTAATTGAGGTAAAAAATAGTGAGCATGGTTTGTTTTTTTTTCATTCGAATTATTTTAGCTTCACATTTTCCAGCCTTTCGGTTAAGGCAAATGAAATTCCAATTAAGCATGACAATTTCATTGTTTTCCACGTAACGTAGAGTGTGCATGATGTTACTTTTGCCATCTATGGTACTCAAATGCCGCTTAATGCTCAAATGTTTTACCTGGCTGCTTTATATTTAATAAAACCGAGAAACATTTTATCCTACGTAAGAATATCCAGAAAAAAAATCCTATCCAGAAAAGAAATATCCTACCTTGCAATCAAATCCAGGAACACTTTATCCTACCTAGGAATAAAATCCAGAAAAATTTTATCCTAGCTAGAAATAAAATCCAGAACCATTGTATTCTACCTAGGAGTAAAATCCAGAAACATTTTATACTACCTAGGAGTAAAATCCAGATCCATTTTATCCTACATAGTAGTAAAATTCATTGATACCTAATATTTGGCAGTTGACCTTGGTCCCGTTACTTCAGTCACGAGGTAATCCACAAACATTTACTAGTATTGTACTTAACAAATATTGATCATCAAACCACTTACTGCTTATTATTATACGATAAATGCGGAAGTCTTTAATTTGGATGAACTTTGAATAAATTTTCTAATAAGGAGAACAGGTATTTTTAGAAATCAACTGACCTGTTATGCGAATTTGAACTTTGTTTTAGTTTTTTTTTTTTGTGATTGATTGGACGTGTGATTGTGATCTTCTTCTATATCACGTTTGATAATGTTATACTACGTAGAAATAACTGGAATAGTCTTAGTTTTTCGAACTGTTTTTAATCAACTACCTATGCTTCTATCATTTATTAAACTGGAAACAATTTTTGTTTGTTTGACTTCGAAACTAAAAAAATATTCACTGCTGAAAAGCTACAGCTACCTTACAGCTACCTGAATACCATAGGCTATATTTTGCTATACCGAATACATACAAGAAGAAGTTTCAGTCACGGGAAACAGTTTTATGGCCAGATTTTGAGCACCTTTGTCAATGGTTTATCTATTTATTTTCCCTTAAAAATGAATAGATAACCTTTCGATAACAGGGCTCAGAAATCATTTAATAGTCACCGAGAATAATGTTTGAGTTGAAGAGATGATGAACGATTATAGTTACAGAAATACGATTATCATAGATTGTTTTTTTCACAATTTCAAACATTTTAAATGGATCAAAAATGAATAGGGCTTTTTAAAAATAATATCAAATGTATCTCTGCCTTACTTAAGCTTAGCTTGATCCATCAATGCACAATGTTTAAGAAAGTTATTGATCCACCTAGTAACAAACTAACGCAGTAATTAAATTGGCACTTATAATTCTGCCAAAATTTTCAAGAAATAATAATAATTTTGCCCTACTTTATTTCCTTAAGGATTTCTTCCACACTTCTCTACCTGGCTTTATCAAAATATAAATATAACCCATTTTATACGAGCCACTTAATTTATAGTCAAAATAATCACACGTAGATCTTGATACTTTAGTTGTCATAGCTGCTTTATATACAAGAGAATCGCGATGCATCCGTTGCAAGTTTGATTCCTCTTGCATGCCAATAAAGATTTCATAGATCATAATCTGCATGCATCTGTATGCCTGTATGCCTTACTACTTTGTTTTCCAATCTAATTTCTCAGAGAAATTAGCTGCCTTCACATGCATCCCGAAGGAACTATGCTTCCCACATCAGGATAACAACGAGTCTGTGTGTTTTTCTGTCCTACAAGTTGTAGAGTTTCATAAAAATCCGTTCAGCTGTTTAGACGAGCTTTCACCTTTATAAGAGTAATAATTATATTAATCTTTCTGAAGGGCCCCCACATAGGTACTTAACTATTGTAGACTTAACTAGCAGCCAACTATCGGCTGCTACTGTCAGCATGCTGCAGTATATAAAAAAAATCGTGAACATCATGAAAGATATGCGCAATACCATATCTCCATACAGATAAAGAGCTTGATCAGACTATGGGTCAACTAAAGGTTTGCTGGAGCTGTGTTGTCCTGAATATAATCCTAGAGAATTCAAACCCAATCTCCTTGACCAGACCCAGGCCACTACGGAATTATATTTTTTTTTTTATATACCTATATGGTATGAGAGCGTAACTGAAATTCACTTTTATGATACATATACTTAGATAATAGAAATAGAATTGAAGTGTTACCACGATTCTGGAATGCAAAAGAAATATGCAGACCCGTAGTTTCTGCTTACAGCGTGTCACTATTTGATTTGCTTTTCTATCACAAAAAAAATGTGAAGATATTTGTGTGCGGCTGTTATTTAGTAATAGCTATATTTAAGTAATAAATCATCACCTGCATTCACATCTAACCCTGCCATTGATACATCATGTAAAACAACTATATGTACGTACCTACATGTATGCCTACGTGCCATTAACCTAAATAGTTTGAGCACATATGAAGTTAATTTTAATCATCACTGCAATTGCTAATAAATTACATCTGATTGTATATTTAATCTNTGTTATACTACGTAGAAATAACTGGAATAGTCTTAGTTTTTCGAACTGTTTTTAATCAACTACCTATGCTTCTATCATTTATTAAACTGGAAACAATTTTTGTTTGTTTGACTTCGAAACTAAAAAAATATTCACTGCTGAAAAGCTACAGCTACCTTACAGCTACCTGAATACCATAGGCTATATTTTGCTATACCGAATACATACAAGAAGAAGTTTCAGTCACGGGAAACAGTTTTATGGCCAGATTTTGAGCACCTTTGTCAATGGTTTATCTATTTATTTTCCCTTAAAAATGAATAGATAACCTTTCGATAACAGGGCTCAGAAATCATTTAATAGTCACCGAGAATAATGTTTGAGTTGAAGAGATGATGAACGATTATAGTTACAGAAATACGATTATCATAGATTGTTTTTTTCACAATTTCAAACATTTTAAATGGATCAAAAATGAATAGGGCTTTTTAAAAATAATATCAAATGTATCTCTGCCTTACTTAAGCTTAGCTTGATCCATCAATGCACAATGTTTAAGAAAGTTATTGATCCACCTAGTAACAAACTAACGCAGTAATTAAATTGGCACTTATAATTCTGCCAAAATTTTCAAGAAATAATAATAATTTTGCCCTACTTTATTTCCTTAAGGATTTCTTCCACACTTCTCTACCTGGCTTTATCAAAATATAAATATAACCCATTTTATACGAGCCACTTAATTTATAGTCAAAATAATCACACGTAGATCTTGATACTTTAGTTGTCATAGCTGCTTTATATACAAGAGAATCGCGATGCATCCGTTGCAAGTTTGATTCCTCTTGCATGCCAATAAAGATTTCATAGATCATAATCTGCATGCATCTGTATGCCTGTATGCCTTACTACTTTGTTTTCCAATCTAATTTCTCAGAGAAATTAGCTGCCTTCACATGCATCCCGAAGGAACTATGCTTCCCACATCAGGATAACAACGAGTCTGTGTGTTTTTCTGTCCTACAAGTTGTAGAGTTTCATAAAAATCCGTTCAGCTGTTTAGACGAGCTTTCACCTTTATAAGAGTAATAATTATATTAATCTTTCTGAAGGGCCCCCACATAGGTACTTAACTATTGTAGACTTAACTAGCAGCCAACTATCGGCTGCTACTGTCAGCATGCTGCAGTATATAAAAAAAATCGTGAACATCATGAAAGATATGCGCAATACCATATCTCCATACAGATAAAGAGCTTGATCAGACTATGGGTCAACTAAAGGTTTGCTGGAGCTGTGTTGTCCTGAATATAATCCTAGAGAATTCAAACCCAATCTCCTTGACCAGACCCAGGCCACTACGGAATTATATTTTTTTTTTTATATACCTATATGGTATGAGAGCGTAACTGAAATTCACTTTTATGATACATATACTTAGATAATAGAAATAGAATTGAAGTGTTACCACGATTCTGGAATGCAAAAGAAATATGCAGACCCGTAGTTTCTGCTTACAGCGTGTCACTATTTGATTTGCTTTTCTATCACAAAAAAAATGTGAAGATATTTGTGTGCGGCTGTTATTTAGTAATAGCTATATTTAAGTAATAAATCATCACCTGCATTCACATCTAACCCTGCCATTGATACATCATGTAAAACAACTATATGTACGTACCTACATGTATGCCTACGTGCCATTAACCTAAATAGTTTGAGCACATATGAAGTTAATTTTAATCATCACTGCAATTGCTAATAAATTACATCTGATTGTATATTTAATCTAAATTATATAATTTGTCAACAAACTAATAAATGATGGATATTTCACAAATAAAAAATCTAGCTTATGTAGTCTTAAAATGGATAAAGTTAGGAATAAATTTTATACATAGTCAGTGTGAGCAAATATAGGTCACTTCATTTTCAGTCAGTTTTTAGCAATAAAATTAAATAATAATACCTACGTTCATACAGATTAAGAATTTAATAATTTAATTACTATTCTATATAATTTCTCCTTTGCAAATTTGATCACGTATTCTTCTGTATAATAATAATTATATCATCAAAAGTTTAAAAATCACTGTAAATGTTTACTGAAGATATATTTAATGAAAAATGTCTACATAAAAATTGCAAACAGTCTTAATCAAAACAAATGAAAAAAAAATTTGCAGACACGTGAATCTTTTACGAATCTTTCCTAAGCTTGTAAGTCCCGTTAATCCTAAGACTTTAAGAACACAAAAATCACAAACGACACGTTCGACCCGAAACGACGATAGCCAATGAAAAAAAATAATATCGAACGCGGATGTGGTCAGACCCCAGAAAAATCACCAAATCGCGTTCACCTTGTAATCTAACAAATCATATTGAAGACCAAAGATTCTTTGTTGCAAAATAATGCAAATGCCGCTGCTTAGAACCATATACGAAGGAAGAGGGTCGGGTATAAAACCGCGCTCGTTTATTTTATAATCACAGTTACACATCGTCTGTTAACTTTGACACACAAGATGGTGAGTGAAGATAAAATTGCATCACTGGCTGGTATTTGAGTGGCACCCATGTGACCGCTAAATCATGTATTCTTGTACATGTCACAATCGTTCAATTAAATGTGATTGTGATCTTGATAACATTTTGTCATCCTTAAAATTTGAAGGGTTACAATTAAAAAAAATGTGATACAATTAGCAAGTGACTTTTTTTAAAGTGAACTAAAAATCAGCCAGCAAAAAATTCAGTTTCAGCATCTGGTTCTATATTAATTAAATTATGTTGTCTTCCAGAAATCCTTCGTAGCCCTCCTCGCCGTCGTGGCCGTAGTTGCCGCCGATGTCTCCCACCTGTCCGCGCACCCTGATGCCGCGGCTCAGATCCTGAAGCAGGATGCTGATGTCCTCCCCGACCAGTTCCAATACGCGTACGAGACCAGCAACGGTATCGCCGCCCAGGAATCCGGAGTCCTCCAGAAAGTTGGCGTGAGTATCTACCACCATATTTTTTATTGTTTTTAGTTAATATTCTGCTTTGTATATTAAGAAGAGGCTTGTGCCCTTCATTAAATGAAATAAGACTGAAAATTAATTTCTTTCTATATTTATTTAAAAAAAATATTGGACAGAAATTATAGTACTACTAAAATGTTCTGTTCATACGATCTAATTCTGAAAACATGCTTTAGATAAATCTTATCTATTGTTCAAACAAAAAGTTTGACATAATTCTATGCTGTCAATTTTGTAATAGTAACTTACAAAGAAATAAAGAAGATGAAAGTTTTTGAGTGAAAAAACAAATTCCATATAGCCTTAAAATCCAAGAGACAATAAAGAAGAACTGTTACATCATACTACTTTAAATGTTAATATACAAGTTTTAAAAGCTATAAATTATCCCAAACGAATCAAGGTCATTCGTTTGACATTTAAGTTCCATCTGATGATCTCGCGTACAAAATGATGTTAATTTAAATTTTATTTATTGTAGTGAACCTTGATATTTCGTCTAAGGTTAAGATTATACGCAATAGTGGAAATATACTAATTTTGTTCGTCTTGGCACGTGATATGAATTTGATTAAAACTTAACAAATTCGAACGTCATATTTAATTCTGGATTGCAAAAGTATACTGAGTTCTTTACTAAGATGTGACCAATTTGCATCAAGTAAATTAAATGACAAATGTGATCGTTTATGAGTAGGTACCTGTAAAACTATTAAAAAGACTTGTACTTATTACTCTCTCCTAAAGTCATTGAAAATAGGGGAATTCTATGAAATGTCCAAAAGATACATACCTACTTTTTTTTCTTCATCTTTCTTCTGTTTATCTAATAATTATTTTTCTTCAATTCTTAGGACCAGGAAGCCATCGCTGTCCAGGGATCCAACTCTTACACCGCCCCCGGTGGCGAACAGATCCAGCTGTCTTACGTCGCTGACGCCAACGGTTACCAACCCCAGGTGAGGATCCAAATTTAAAAAATCATATTTAGAATACTTTTTTGAGAAGTTCCATAAAACTTTTTCATGGTTATACTTTAGCAAGCTCCTATGTGAGCAATATTTACAATAGTAAGGACTAAACAAAAACGCATCAAAAAATTCTTCCCCATCGATGTCGACTGGGAGCGTGCAATATAAATGAGCAATACCTTTATGGAAATACCCTTATCATGCATTTATACTCGTATAAGTTTTCTGGTACAATGTGCATATTTTATGTTAGCTACAGATCCATTCATTGAACATAAATCTTTGACCAGTTATTGTTATATTCAATGTCGCAGGTTATCTTTGGAATAGCTTCGAATTTCATTCATAACCACTTCAAAAAGATCTTGTTTTGTTTTTTATTTTTTTACTCATGTTCCTTTTGTTTTGTTCCAGGGTGCTCACCTCCCCACTCCCCCTCCTCCCCAGCCCATCCCTGAGTACATCCAGAGGGCTATCGCCTACATCGCTGCTCACCCCCCCAAGCCCGAGCCTGGCCAGAAATACTAAGTTAAACAATTAGATACTAAGAAATAACAAAACAATTTTTCTAACACTGCCAATCTTTTTACCTCTAGTCGCAATATGTATGTAAATTTCATGAAATAAAAAGGATTTCTTGTTGTACAGTCATTTTTGTTTCTTCTTTTCTATATTTTTCTTCGTGGTTAAACCACAAACAAATAATTTATAAGAGGTTTTTGAAAGTGTTCTCATTTTTTTAAACCATATTATAATCTACATGATAATCAAAACACAAGGGGAATTACAATTTATAAACAAAACCATAAAAATAATAGGAAAATTGTTATAAGTGTCAACCAAAAAAGTGTTCTTTGTTAGTGTTTATTTTATCGAGTTCAATAATTCTAGTGGTCTCATAATAAATTAACACTATGACATATTTCAAACCAAATATTATTGAACAATACACATATTACGCTTCGACCATCATACATAAACAATGAAAAATACAAAAGAGCTTTAAAATAATCAGCTTAATAACAAAAGGTGAACCACAAACAATACAGTTACGAGTTTATCCATTAACACATCAATATAAAAAATAATATTATTCAGGTTAATAAGTTACTGACACCATCAAAACCAGAGTTTGACCTCGACCTCAAAACGGCGTCGCTGCATACATCAGTTCAATTTATTTCACTTAGCTACTTAAATGTTATACATGTAACATGTGGCGATAACTGTACTTGGTCACGCAATACACTCATCAAGTAAAAGCGAATTGTATAAAATGTCGTTATTGTTTTATTAGTTTTAATCTTCTGCGACAAAGTGTACCTTTGTGTTAGTGTTTGTGTGATAATATGTGGAGTTTTTGTGACGTTTAACAAACTGCATTTCTACAGTAGCGTACAGGAGCAATGAAAAAAAATATTTCCTGAAATTGAAATTAAAGAAATTGTTTTTAACATGAAGTTAAAAACAATTTCTTTTATGAACTATTAAGTTCTTTCTTCATTATAGAACAGTAACTTTACTCAAGAAAATAAAACTGCAGGAATTCGCGTTCCTCTTTGATTAAATCTTTTGAGTTATATCATATGGCACGATAAATAATTATATGTCTAATATTTGATAAGTCGGCTATAAGTGTATTTAGTTTCAGTGTACCTACGCATAGTTGTGTAATATCTGTGTGACCTATTGTGGATTTACGCAACTTGCTGCGAGAGCAAGTTTTAGAAAGCTCTAGAAATATAATAATCTGAATTTAAAGAGCTGTCTTATGTATCGAATTATACTTGTGTTGTAATAAGGCAGTCTTTTGTACAGCTTACAGTAATTTAAAGCTAAGTTTATAATTATAAGTCTCGATAGTTTATCGCCATGAATGGTAGTTTTTTTATTTCGGTAACGTGAGTAATGTCATTATGAAACAAATTACTAATGTGTTATTTAGTAAGTAAACAAAAAACTTTAATAAATAAAATTGAAACAATAGCTGATAAGCAAATCCAAACAACTCCAAATCAATTGGATTTAAACTGCATTATGTAATTGTATATATAGGTACTTCTTTAATAACTCAATTCTATTGTCATAAATAGCAACGTGCTGATGACGTCAATTCTACCAATATCATGAAGTGTCAGAATCGGTGTCAGTAGTGTCAACATGTCAGCGAATTTAAATGAAGCAACATAGTCTATTGACACCTGGGGCAGTGGTGTAACAAGGCTCGCGAATATTAACGTGCCTATTTGTATTAAAATATTGGTAAATGTAGGTTTAGAAATATTTTTGTGTGGCATTTCCTTATGGCTGTAAATTGTATGTCATATTTTTTTCTGATATAACCTACAGAAGAAGTTAGAGGTCAGAACTAGCAACATTTTTAAAAATAGAAAAGTATTTTATTGTAGTGAAGTGAAGTGAAGTGAAGTTTAAGCCCCAAGTAACTTGAGTATCTTTAGAATCTTAAATTGTCTAAAGATATATCATAAACATTTGTAATGCATCTGAAATAATGTTTATTTTATGGTTTTGATTGAAAAAATATTTTCATTGATTGAATACTTACTAAAAGTCGTGGTGGCCTAGTGGGTAAAGCACCTACCTCTTAGGTATGAGAGTGTGGGTTCGATTCCAGGTCAGGCAAGTAACAATGCAACT
>NWSH02000525.1:9548549-9566592 GCA_002382865.2 Heliothis virescens | reverse complement strand
GGTCAGGCAAGTAACAATGCAACTTTTCTAAATTTGTGTGTACTTTCTAAGTATGTCTTAGACACCAATGGCTGATAAGAGGTGAAGGAAAATATCTCGAGGAAACCTGGACTATAAAGTCTGAAATCACCAACCCGCATTGAGTAAGCGTGGTGATTAACGCTCAATCCTTTTTAATTTGAGAGGAGGCCTGTGCCCAGCAGTGGGACAGTAAAAATACTACAAAAAAAAGAATATTTACTAAAAGCGAAAAAAGATCTGCCTGTCTGTCTGGCGTTCACGCCAAACCCTCTACACAGATAGTCTACCTAAAGCCTGAGAAAGGACTGCTTATATCCATTTGCGGGAATTGGTTCCCCAAGTATGCAAGTGAAACCGCTAGCGAAAGACAGTAGTGTATAAAAATATATTCTTCTTCAGCACTCCTGCACACTGCAGACTAAATAGTTGACCCGGTGGTTAGGTTAATATCTCAAATACCTGATTGCTGCAATGTGCATATCCATTCATCTCCATACTACTTTTGAGTCCGAACTAACTACCGACCGACTAAAAGTTTGCAATATGCGGGAGCCTGCAGATGATACAGCATTACTGCATAACATATCACAACTTATAGTACAAACAACATTCTTCAGTAAAGTAAATAGTAAAATTATCAATTTTATACTAAGTGCAAACATTACGGCTGGGACATTCTCCTGATGTAAGCTGAACTCCTCAAATGTCAATAGGTCAGCTCTGAGAATACACTGATGTTAATTTTGACTTGCGGTCAAAGACCTTATGTTATAATGTCTAGAAATTAGGACCAATTTTATTTGATAACGGTAGGTTAGTAGGCTTCACTCCTTTTATGTTTATCTTAGAAACCAACGTCAACCAAATCCATATCATCACTCGGAGAAAATTCAGTAGCAGTTTCTTATAGCATAAACGGTAGAAAGAGAGATCTTAATTTTAAAATAAGTAACGATGAAAAGAGTTTATTTGCTTGAATACGCTAATCTCAGGAACTACTGATCAAAACAGATCCATTTATTTCAGTGTTAGATATCGAGAATGGCTCGTCGTTCCTTAGGAACTTGGGTTAACCGCTGGGCTAATTATAATCTTTGCGATGAGTCTGCTGGAGCTGAAAATAATACTTTTCTTGTCACAGTATGATACATTATACTGTCTGTTCTCATCTAAGTATTAATAGAAGCAGTACGCCATGATGAAATTGCGTTAAATTGCCATTGTTATAATTGTGTACGTTACCACAGTCATTGAAGCTGTTTAATTCTGCTATCGTTATATACAACAATATTCATTATCATCAAAGAAATTCATCCATATGCTACAAACCAATTATCATGTTTCGTTAAGTACGGGTTGTTGAGCTTTTATGTGATCACGCCGATTAACGCAGTACAAGAATGAAGTCGGAATATATTTTTTTGTTTTTCCCTTTTGTTGTCTCTTTTCCTTGTCTAAAAGAACTGTTGACGTTTACTTTACTATACAACAGATAAGTACCAAAACACACACACACACATACAATATTAATTCATCACATGTAACAACCCATCCGCTTCCACATACTGCCAAGCGCACGCATAATCATTATAAATATCGATACACAAACATAATAAGCGAACAAACACTCCAGATTCATAATAGCTTCACTGAAACCAGAACAAAGGCTGATCCTGACGTGCACAGGCGACGGAGGGGAGGCGAGGGGCGGGGGGCGTGTGAGCAAATATTGTCTCGCAACCAACAGGCTTCATTAGCAGTAAGTGATGTAATTAATTTCACTGTTCGATGGATAGAGGTTCTGTTTTGCGGCGCTAGTGTTTTGTCATCGCATCGTGTGTTATGAATTTTGGGGGTTGTATAGCAAGTTGTTCGGTGTAGCCTGATAATTATTAATAAGCAGCTTCCGCCTGCGGTTTTATCCACATCCCGAAGGAACAAAGTTACTTCCTGGACATAAACAGTAGCCAATACCTATATTATGACAGATAGTAGATATGACAGACGGTAGGTCTAAATGGATTAATGCCCAGGTTTTCGGCAACACATTCACTACTTTTTGTGTATGAAGTGACAAATATCCATTCATGCTTAAGAAAAAAACACAAAGCTTCTGAATTCTGACAGACATTCCGATTTGTATAAGAAATTAAATAAAAACAAACTAACCTAAATTGTACTTTATACTAGGAGTCCAAAATCAGGTTAACGCGAAAATACTCAATGAACGTAACTGGTTGTCAAGCGCCAGTAATACACACTGAATTTAGCTCGAAGTTAGGAGCTACTTCGCTTAACTCCAAACCATTTCAAACACTAAGTAATCAATGAGCACTATTGCATGCATCCCTATAAAACTGTTGACAATACATGAAAACTCATTTAGCCGTTGCAAAACCGCCGAGCGAGAGCGTAATTCGATTAACTGCATTTCGAGTGCCACTCGAAAGCGTCCGACTTATCGAATTTGGCGTTTGCTCCAAATACGTATGAAATGGGAATACACGGGGTGGTGAAATATGCGATCTGTGGGCCTAGCGAGCGTATCTAACATTAGAAGAACTTTTAAATTGAAAATGGCGGTTTCACGCTTATTTTTTTGGCGTATAGGTCTGTTTATTTTTTGCGTCTCGGTCTATTTATTTCCCTGTCTGGTTAGGGTAATGAACTCCTTGTTTGGGGGATTTTTTATATAATGTAATATGTATAGTAATTTAGGTTGCAGTATCAAGGTTCCCTTGACTTTGAGCGACTTATTAGTAAGTATTTGTGGCTAAGCATAACCTAAACCAACTTAGATCAGATATTCAACCAAGATCTAACAACACGTTAAAAATATTTCCTTTTGAAATAACTCTAATTTAAAAAAAAGTTGAGTCTCAAAATTCACGTACTATAAGTACTACAAAGCCTGGGTATTCCACATGGTATTTTCGCTGTATGCCTACACACGACTATGTTTTTGCCAATGTCCCATTCACGCCTGTTACTAGTGGGCTGACACCGGTATCTCGCTTACGTAATGGTCCATTGTTGTCTGAGCCTCATAGACAGCTTTAATGAATGATCCATCAAGATGCACCTGATTTGTATGTCTTACTATGGTTGGTGATTAATGGTTAGGTGTATTATTTTGTATTGTATTGTAGAAGCCTATTGAGTAATATCTTTTCAAAGTAATATTTTACTGCTATAATAATAATGGCAGGATCTCCATTTTATTATTAAAAGGAGAATAATTATATCATTAGTTGACAAAATAAAATAATTTTGTCACCAACTCTTAAAATTTTTGTTACACCTATATACCCACTTACAAAAAGTCATATTCTCAACCAATTTAAATAACAAAACCATAAGAAATAACATTAAAGCAAAACAACTTTTATTACAGGAAATTAATTTCCTTCCCCGCCGCAGTTGTACGTATGCGTACGAAAATTTATTTCCATCCCATCAATATGTTTCCTCTTTTTCTGAAGGAAATGTAAACGTTAAAAGGATTAAGGTGAGGGAAGGTTTCTCTTGTAATGCACAAACTGGATCGAATTGTGATTGGAAATTATTGTAATGATTTCGAATTTACTTTGTGATATACAGGTAAGGGTATTTTGATCCACTAATAACAATGATGGTATTATGTGACATTATGCCCATCACACTAGTATTCTGAAAGCGAAAGTTTACTGGTGTATTTTTGTCACTTCTTCATGCGCAAACGGTTAAACAAATTTTGATGATACTTGGCAGTAATATCCTTGTAGGTGCATCAGAATAACTTATAGGTAGGCTAATTTTTATCCGGGTTCGGGAAATAATTCCTTCAGGAAGTGGGTAGTTAATCTATACATTTATATTAAGAACTGCACAGAAACTTTGACATACAAAGACAATGGGCAAGAAACTTTAACTTATGAGTTTCCACAACAACTGCAGTCCCCAACCCTAAAATCGCAAGCCCCTGCAACCCCTAACCGGTACACACAGTCGTGCAACAGCAAATGTCGCAGCATACATCACGATCAAGCAATTTCACAGTTGTCGTGTCGTGTATCTGCATCCTTATTACTGGATACACCTGGGAGCGTGGCGCGCGATACAGATCTGTGACGTCACCGCTACTATGGAGTGAAAAGTGCGAGTGAGTTCGGCGTGAGAATGAGGGTGAAGGTCGCTTTATTGAACGTCTTGGTGTTGAGCAGTTCTAAGAGCACAAGAAAAAAAATTTTTCTTAGGTAATAATTAGAAACTGTATTATCTCAAAAAAAAAAAACTGTACCTAATTAAAATATATTGAAATTACTATTATTCAATTTCAAAGTCAGGTCTTGTCCGCTAATGTTACACAAGTTTTACATAGCAATTACATTTTAATTGATTTTTATCTACAATTTTGCACAAATATCATCAAAATGAATATGTCATTAAAATAAATAGTCAATTAATATTGGTATTAACCTTGTACAGACCTTTTGTATCGAAATTATCAGAAATAAGTGTAATAACTCAAAGTTTTATTTAATATTAATTCAGTTTGTTAATAAACTTGTTAATGTGAACCCCTTAAACGTCAAAGTGTTACCTAATAAGACTATTTACTTATCCATATATAGTACAGTTGAAACTCGATAGCCTTATGTATTTTTGATGCTTAGAACATTTAACCATATGGAGGCGCCCAAGAGCACAAATCTTTATGCGAAAAAGTCTGCTAATTTACGCATGGGGGCCAATAAATTGTGATACTTAGCACACTCGCGTATTTTAGATCACATTGTTTTGCAAGCAAACGACAAAATTCACAAATACAGGCTTAAACTTGATGCACACAATATACATACATATAACGGTGCAGTGATGACACTCTTCTACAGAGGGAATCATTGCAATTTCTTCTCCAGATGGTTAAATTCTCTAAGATTTATTCCTAACATCGAAACCAAAATCTACGCACGATGCTTGTTTGATAACGCAATACATTTGAGTGAATGTGTTATGACGTAACCACAGGCATACTAAGTTCTCTCCTTAGAAACCAATCGACTAGATTACACTAGCTTTTGGCTGCGTCACTCGTTTTGTGTTAGTACATTAAACAATTCTTATCATTCTTCAAGAAAAATAATTATTTTCTCTCAAATAGAATTTTGTAACTCGTAATTGAAGAGAATATCTTCTCCACCAGGAGTTAACTAATAAATAGTTGGATGTGAAGAGAGCTATTTAGAAGATAATTTCCATAGTCCACCTGACACCCCGTAGACTATTTGCAGTAAAACCCATCGCAACATAATCGCAAAATATTTGAACAGTTTTCATAATCAGGTGACAAAATATTGCGATTTCCAACAAAAAAATATTTGAATTTCGTCCCAACTCGATTTCAAGACGGCACTTCCTTGTTCGCCGTAGTAAGGCCCCCTAATGCAATGCATGCAGTGATACGGAGCAATGTAACACGTGAAATATCTACAAACTAGAATATATTTACGTATATTAAGTTATTTGTTGGCACCGATGAGCCGAGGGAGATATGGGTATAGTTAGCGCTAAAATGTGAACTTATCTTGGCAATTATCTATAGTGTTTATTGCCGAGAAAATGTTAAGCCGAAAGGCCTATAATTATACGTTTTACCAAGCGCAGATTTTTAATAAACAGTTTTTTAGACAGAGCCTTTTCGAAAATTATGTAGGTAATTAAGGAATTTTTACTTGCAATTAAATACTTAGTATTAAAAATAACCTTTTGAACCTGAGAAGGTCGCTAAGAAATAAATAAAAGACTTTGACTTTGTAGACATGCATGAGGACATCGAAACCGGTCCATAAAACGTGACGGATTGAAATAGATGCATGTGACAAAATTAATAGATATTATAAATTCTTACGTGCATTTAAATAATTATTTTGTGCAAGTTAATATCTATGTCATCTTTGTATGTCACGAAATTTAAGGTTTCCAAAACGTAGGAAGAATGGGTCGCTTAGATAAAATATTTCAATGTTAGATAGCCCATTTATTAAGGAAAGCTATAGACCTCTTTTCATGCAGGTATGCAGAGTAGTTCTCACAGGACGCGGGTAAAACCACTGGCGGAAGTCTGTGGAGGTAATTATGTATTTAANAACAACTGCAGTCCCCAACCCTAAAATCGCAAGCCCCTGCAACCCCTAACCGGTACACACAGTCGTGCAACAGCAAATGTCGCAGCATACATCACGATCAAGCAATTTCACAGTTGTCGTGTCGTGTATCTGCATCCTTATTACTGGATACACCTGGGAGCGTGGCGCGCGATACAGATCTGTGACGTCACCGCTACTATGGAGTGAAAAGTGCGAGTGAGTTCGGCGTGAGAATGAGGGTGAAGGTCGCTTTATTGAACGTCTTGGTGTTGAGCAGTTCTAAGAGCACAAGAAAAAAAATTTTTCTTAGGTAATAATTAGAAACTGTATTATCTCAAAAAAAAAAAACTGTACCTAATTAAAATATATTGAAATTACTATTATTCAATTTCAAAGTCAGGTCTTGTCCGCTAATGTTACACAAGTTTTACATAGCAATTACATTTTAATTGATTTTTATCTACAATTTTGCACAAATATCATCAAAATGAATATGTCATTAAAATAAATAGTCAATTAATATTGGTATTAACCTTGTACAGACCTTTTGTATCGAAATTATCAGAAATAAGTGTAATAACTCAAAGTTTTATTTAATATTAATTCAGTTTGTTAATAAACTTGTTAATGTGAACCCCTTAAACGTCAAAGTGTTACCTAATAAGACTATTTACTTATCCATATATAGTACAGTTGAAACTCGATAGCCTTATGTATTTTTGATGCTTAGAACATTTAACCATATGGAGGCGCCCAAGAGCACAAATCTTTATGCGAAAAAGTCTGCTAATTTACGCATGGGGGCCAATAAATTGTGATACTTAGCACACTCGCGTATTTTAGATCACATTGTTTTGCAAGCAAACGACAAAATTCACAAATACAGGCTTAAACTTGATGCACACAATATACATACATATAACGGTGCAGTGATGACACTCTTCTACAGAGGGAATCATTGCAATTTCTTCTCCAGATGGTTAAATTCTCTAAGATTTATTCCTAACATCGAAACCAAAATCTACGCACGATGCTTGTTTGATAACGCAATACATTTGAGTGAATGTGTTATGACGTAACCACAGGCATACTAAGTTCTCTCCTTAGAAACCAATCGACTAGATTACACTAGCTTTTGGCTGCGTCACTCGTTTTGTGTTAGTACATTAAACAATTCTTATCATTCTTCAAGAAAAATAATTATTTTCTCTCAAATAGAATTTTGTAACTCGTAATTGAAGAGAATATCTTCTCCACCAGGAGTTAACTAATAAATAGTTGGATGTGAAGAGAGCTATTTAGAAGATAATTTCCATAGTCCACCTGACACCCCGTAGACTATTTGCAGTAAAACCCATCGCAACATAATCGCAAAATATTTGAACAGTTTTCATAATCAGGTGACAAAATATTGCGATTTCCAACAAAAAAATATTTGAATTTCGTCCCAACTCGATTTCAAGACGGCACTTCCTTGTTCGCCGTAGTAAGGCCCCCTAATGCAATGCATGCAGTGATACGGAGCAATGTAACACGTGAAATATCTACAAACTAGAATATATTTACGTATATTAAGTTATTTGTTGGCACCGATGAGCCGAGGGAGATATGGGTATAGTTAGCGCTAAAATGTGAACTTATCTTGGCAATTATCTATAGTGTTTATTGCCGAGAAAATGTTAAGCCGAAAGGCCTATAATTATACGTTTTACCAAGCGCAGATTTTTAATAAACAGTTTTTTAGACAGAGCCTTTTCGAAAATTATGTAGGTAATTAAGGAATTTTTACTTGCAATTAAATACTTAGTATTAAAAATAACCTTTTGAACCTGAGAAGGTCGCTAAGAAATAAATAAAAGACTTTGACTTTGTAGACATGCATGAGGACATCGAAACCGGTCCATAAAACGTGACGGATTGAAATAGATGCATGTGACAAAATTAATAGATATTATAAATTCTTACGTGCATTTAAATAATTATTTTGTGCAAGTTAATATCTATGTCATCTTTGTATGTCACGAAATTTAAGGTTTCCAAAACGTAGGAAGAATGGGTCGCTTAGATAAAATATTTCAATGTTAGATAGCCCATTTATTAAGGAAAGCTATAGACCTCTTTTCATGCAGGTATGCAGAGTAGTTCTCACAGGACGCGGGTAAAACCACTGGCGGAAGTCTGTGGAGGTAATTATGTATTTAAACTGTACTTGTTAAAACTAAGGGAACAATAGTTTAGTAGGAGGATGTTGAGCAAGCATGAATACTTGTACACGAATCTCCTAGTCTTACAAAATGAGGCAGAAACAAGTTGATAGGCATTTATAATGATTAATTAATATTTCTCCTCGTACCTTGTAGGCGTTTAAATTCAAAGGTTAGAGTTGAAGTTTCTTCTTAGAAAGGTCTTAAATCAAGGTATGTTTAACATAAGTTCGTAAATTAATTTACTTTGGAAGAAGTATATTTTGGTTTAAAGGTAAGTTACTCTGTTTTTGTTCTGTTTTGTTTAAGTAAGTAATTCAGTGTTTATCTCATCTTTTTGAAGATAAACAGAAGATTACAAGAAAACTAAACATTGTTAATAGAGAGGCCGCCAGTGACATGAAGGGACCCGTATAAAAGCATGTTTCTCATATTTACTATACTTTTAAATTCCGCGATAGGTCTAAATAAATTGAAATCGGAATCCAAAATGACAAATGATGACAACAGAATGCTTCACAATCAAGTGGCTTTCAAACTACGCTATAATTTATAAATAGCATATAATATGTAATATACAGCTCATAGCACAATAACATCGTCGTTTCAGCCGAAAGACGTCCACTGCTGGACAAAGGCCTCCTCAAAGTTCACCACTTTGATCGGTCTTCAGGAACCCGTATCTACTGCTAGCTGGCGACCTTGGCCAGATCGTCCGTCCATCATGTTGGGGCTGAATAACATCACGCACTAAAGTTATACTATACACGTTCATACTGTAGTATAGAAGCTGGTGTTTGATACACCCATGGATCGGAGAGCACGTTAATGTCGGACCTGCGCCTAATCTCTCTCCTGTCGTGTCGGACTGCCGACCCATCGGGTTATGAGAGTGAGGGAAAAGGGAGTGCACCTGTGTCTGCGCAAATGCTTGTGTATTATTATATGCCCTGCGCAGCTGGCTGATATCCTTATATGAGAACAGCCGCCGTGGCCGATAATCGGCTTTGTGCGCCATCCATCCATAGCATCAAGCCTTTCTTTACTACACATCATCATCATCTGCCTAGCCTTTTCCCAACTATGTTGGGGTCGGCTTCCAGTCTAACCGGATGCAGCTGAGAACCAGTGTTTTACATGGAGCGACTGCCTGTCTGACCTCCACAACCAGTAACCCGGGCAACCTGGCACCCCTTGGTAAGACTGGCTGTTGTCAGACTTTCTGGCTTCTGCTACCCGTAACGACTGCCAAAGATGTTCAAATGACAGCCGGGACCACTGTTTATCGTGCCTTCCGAAACACGGAAGAACTCGTTATGACAAGATGGTCACCCATCTAACCACGACCGCGCCAAGCGTTGCTTAACCTTATGATCGATCGATCCGCGCGGCTTTGACTTAGCCACGAGCTCTTCTACACAATATAACGTAATAGCATAGCTTTATCTGAAGCCGGCTTTACACTTGAGAGCTCTAGGCAGACATAACCGATAAGCACTTGCAGCAAGAATTAGCATAAACGCCCAAATATCATAAAATATTGATTCTAACATTACAAAGGAGATGTAATTACCGATGTCTGAGGCAGATTGCTGTGGGTGCATGCGAATTTATAATTAGCTGTGTGAAGATAATGCAACAGTACCCTTCGTGTCTGAATAGGTGATTTTGATGAAATCAATTTTGAAACTTTAACTTTCAGTTTTGCTTGTTTAATGATGTCATATTTATTTTTCTCTTGTATAGTAACTGTTAGTAAGTACCTACAATATAAAGTTGGTGGCAATACAGAAAAAATACCATAGTGATTTAGAATTATTTTGAAATCCTTCTTCTATAACTGTTGATAAAATTGCTTTAACATGCCAATTTTAATGTATCATGCAACATTGGCACTTCTCATTAAATAATGCTTCACCTACAATTACAAATTAATTATTTTGTATAAAAACAGCTGTTTGACTACAAAAACCTAACAATTTAAAGGCAACCTTTCAAAAGGCCGGCGCCAGTCGTTGCGTAGACATACGTCGGTTAAATATCAGAAAGGTTAATCTATTACAGTTACATCACACACACTGTTAATCCGATATAAAGGAGTAACGTGACCTAACCTAAGTCGACCTTAACACAAGTGCTAGTTAAACTAACCGCAGTATAACGAGCCTCTGTTATAAATGTTGAAATTGTTTATGCCAATCATCTATAATAGAAAAACTAAACTTGAAAAGCTATAGTTGCAATTTTCCACGGATTTTTTTCGGGATCATTATTTGATCTTACTGGCACCACTTTAAGCACTGGGATACAAATTAGGAAGTCTCTTGCCATCTTTACCAAAACTGTCTATATCTCAAGAAATAATACGTCCATGAGTAACAGAATAACTGAAATTTTATTATTCTACACCATAAACCTTCTCATAAAGTTTCATAAAGTCTCACAAAAAAAAAACACGAAACCCCAAAAAAAGTAACAGTAAAATGGGAAAAACCAAAATGCCAGCAATGACAACAAGAGGGGACAATTGATCAAATAAAGTGTCCCTTGATTAAACAAATGAACGGTTACACACTTTAGCTCAATGGCGAGGGGCAAAAAAGCGCTTTCAGCGAATTAAATCAAGGTCAGTGAAGAAGATCAGCGTGGATAAAGGGAAAAGAGACAGCTGCTTAAAGACAATAAATGCAGTCGTTGATTGGAGAATGAGATGGTTGAGCGTGATTTAGCTGAAGGGATCTTAAGTAATGGAATGTCTGATAAAGTTGAGTAGTACTAAAAAGCTCAATTTAACGTTAGTGATGGACTACTAAATCTATTTCGACTAAAATTCGAAAGTTAATTTAAGTCTCAGTCACGTCTCGTTTCGTCTAAGTCGAAAATAATTTAGGAAAAAAAACCGGCCAAGTGCGAGTCGGACTCGCGCACGAAGGGTTCCGTTCCATTATCTATGAAAAATAAACGTTCCTATTGCCTACAATTAGTCAAAACACAAACATTTCTCGACAACAAAAAATAACTTTGTTTTTCATACAAATATATGAATAACAAAGTTATAATTTGCGGTTACTGAAAAAGTGCTATATCTCAAAAACCACTGACTGTATCTCGTTCAAACCAATTTTGGTTGATAGTTTTTGTTATGGTCTATAACATATATTTTTTTTAGATTTTTCACTTTGGTAGTTTAGAAATGGCAGGGGGGGGACACACATTTTTGCACTTTGAAAGTGTCTAACTTTGAAATGTTTGACTTTGAGAAAAAATGGTTTTAGAAACCTCAATCTTATTTTTAAAGACCTATCTATAGACACCCCACAAGTATAGGTTAGACGAAAAAAAAATTTTTTTGTTTCAGTTCCATGTATGGGGAGCCCCCTTCTAATATTTTTTTTTTTTTAATTTTGGATAAAAATCGTAAAGCGGTTAACATAATACATCTACCTACCGAATTTGAAGGGTGTAGTCTTAATAGTTTCGGAATAAACTGGCTGTGACATACGGACAGACAGACAGACAGACGGACAGACAGACATGACGAATCTATAAGGGTTCCGTTTTTTGCCATTCGGCTACGGAACCCTAAAAAGGTTTTCATGATTTTTACTTTTTGTTTTCGCTTAAAATTTACCTATATAAAATAATATTATGTGTGTTGCTACATCTTTATAAAGTTGGACTTAAATAAAACATAGTTCATAAATAATATAAAATATGAGTTTAAAAAATATATATATTAATTTCTCCTTTCGCCGTTAAAATTGCAAGAATTCTGAAAGTTAAGACAAGGACATAAAACTATTTCTAGAATTGAAAATACAGAACAATGGTTTTTTCTTTATTTGCACTCTAAAAGATAAATGTATAGGAATTTTTTATTTTATTTACTTTTGCTTTATATTTTTGGTCAGGCGATGCAATTATTCAGTCCATGTTAATATGTGATCTTATTAGCTATTTGAGGTGATGATTTATAAATGTAAATATAGGGCATTATTGTGATGTAGAAATAATGCGCAATTCTTTAAGAAAGATCAATAATTACCAACCACAAATCAAAGAAGAGAATTCACGTCTATTAAAATAATGGACCATAAAAATACTCAACAAAATTAAGTACAAAGGCAAATTGAAATTCCATGAATTCGCTAAGTTAAATAGGCTCATTTAGCATTTCGAAGCAAACTAATTTAATGCATTCCCACTTTAAATTACAACATTTGCATGTAAGCATGTGGCTTAAAATACACGAAATGTCACGCCATTGTGACCTGATAGCGTATGTTTAGCACTCTCCATTTATTTTCAAAAAAAAAGTAAGTATAGAAAAAAACGAAGTTGCCTTTAAGCCAACCATCTCTACTTGATCTCCCTTGCTCCCCCTAACATTCTAATACGCATTTAATTGAGGAGCGAGTGTGTGCTACGAGGGAGTTCAATTTGTAGTGGTTAACAAACTTGGTCGTATAGTAGTTCAGCTAGTGTCACCGTTTATGACATGAACTGAGTCGTTTGGCTCACGATATGCCTTCGTTTGACGTTTATGATATTTTTAGGGTTCCAGCATAGCCGATTTGTATGCAATTGTATAATAGGTATTATTCAGGGAACTCGGTCTACTACTACATACCATTTCAGATTTATTAATTTATTTACAAGTACATAACTATAATCAAGAAAAAGTTGAATAAAATTTTGTGAACAAACCCATACAATTGAACTTTAAATATAAAAGTCAAGTTAATTCGGTCGTAATCCAAGAGAATGTTATCTTGATAGTCCATTGGTGTTAAAGGGAAGGTTTTTTCGCGAATTTAATTAAAGTTTGGACAGTTAAGCACGGTTGAACATGGACATTTTGTTGAAACACTTCACGGAAGTTTTGTCATAAGTCACCCATATTACGTAACCCTCTGCCCGAAGGCTGAATGGAACTGATTTCAGTTTTAATGTAATTTTTGTAATTAGAAAATCTCCCCTTAATTAGCTTTTGCATATTTCAGTACCAGTACCAACCTACTTATGTCAAAATGTCTCCCTCTCCAACATACATTTGTGGTTATCAAATGAAGGTAAATGGGAGGATAATAAGTTATGTTTTGAAATTAAATACCTTCAATAAGGACACGTATAATTATCCATTTAACCTTTTTAATAGCATTTAAGTGAAACACTTGAAATCTATTTAAGTTTCTACAAAAATATATATTTTGTATATCACTGAACTCATAAGCCAACGTAGCTGTTTAAATTATGTTGTCAAATACCTGACGAAAGATTTCATTCAGTATATTTTGTAAACTGAATGAAAAAACGTGCTGTTCAAACGATCTCATAAGCATTTATATATACTTACAGATTTTAAAATAAATACTTAGAAAGTTAAAAAAAATATGTATATCATGAAAACTTAATTTGTGACCAATCTTCCTGAAGTTACATGCAAAATGTGATTTTTGTGGCAGTAATTTATTTGATACCCCTCAAATAACATCTTTTCTAGTCATTCCAAAGGCAGTAAAACTCAAACTAACTTTTTAAACCATAAAAATAAACGAAGGAGGTCTTAAAACACTATTGAAAGAACCAAAAAGTTTTTAATCTTCATTTCAATCTCAAAAAGCCACCTAGACGAAAACCGCCATGCGCAGTCGAAAAGTTTCGCAATACGCATGCGTCATTTCCATGGCGTCGAACAAATGACAGTTTTGACAACAATCCTGCAGGAGCGACTCTGTTTTCAATTAATTTCTTAAAAAAATACAAATATTTGACGAAATTCTTCTCAAAAAATAGTGTTGGAAGTTATTATTTTCGTTTCGATCTTCGATTGTGTTGTGATAAGTTAATTTTAAGTGTGTTCTGTTAGGTTAGTTTGGGTAACGTGTTTATGTTGGGGGCTTGCATTGTAAATAGTAAATTCAAAACTTTGGTGCAGTGATAGTAAGATATTCTCATTAAAACTTTTCAGTTTATTGAAGTTAGTGAGAGACTTTGAAGCCGTACGCTTAAGTTAGAATATTTCTCAGGTAAGTCTATATTTTTTTTCAATCTTTTATTTATGATGTTGGTGTATAAACAGCATTATGATATAAACACAGAGTTGTAGAGTAAACAAACAATTATAAATATTACGGACGGAAATGTATGAGACTTAATTTTTGGTGGTGAAAATTTAAGTATTTTTTTCTAGTCTCTTAACTTATCATGAAAAAAATGAGATATAAGATTCATGCTGATTCTCAACGTTGCTTAAATATGAATCAGATAGAAGCTTAAAAAGTAGTAATCTTCTTTCAATAGAAAAAGTGAATTGCATATCTTTTTCACATCAAGTGTAATCACTCAAGGAATCGGGTCACCACCCCGTTAGCGAGCACTCGATCATTCTCATACATTACACTATTGTTGTTAGTAATATTTTTGAAAGCAAAGTGCTAATGAGGAAGTTGAGGCACCAATAAAAATCTTCGCACTATCGAGTTGTTACTAATAAGTTACGTAAGTAAATATGATTTGAAATTTATATTTCGAATTGCAATACCTTTTACCATGGCTACTTTACTAGATACAAGGCCAGTTTCAGAGGTTCCAGATAAGGTTCTATATAGCTATCTGACAGATAGTATCATAGTTTTTTTTTAATTCTGGTTACTTTTCTCTGGCATGAGCTGTCAGATAGCTATCTAGAACCTTATCTGGAACCTGTGAAAGTGGCACACAGAATGTATTCAAATATGCTTCGTTAAAGAAGGTTGAAACATTACAGTCATACGCAGGTGGTGTTGTCTGCCGCATTAAGCTCATTTGCGTGGCTTCCACTTAACATTTCAGGAGCGAGAGAGTAAAGAAATAACAGAACAATGTATTCAAGAGTGCGCGTCATTTTCAGCCGAATTTTTAGAATAATTTTGTTATTTTTTGGGTTGGGTATTGAATATGTTTGCTTAACAATGCAGCTATCTGTCTGTCTGATATGTCAAATCAACTGATCCGTTTTAAATGGTACATTTACAGGTAGTCCTGAGCGTGAAAAAGGACTAAGGCTACTTTTATTCCGGGTGAGGGAAGAGGTTTCCTTAAAACGCAATGGAAACTGGAGGGAACAGCTAGTGTTCATATAAGTAGTCCTTTAACTATAATGAGAAATAAAAAATATTTCTATGACATTATCCACCAGATAGCTACCTAGAAGATTTCTGGAACCTGCAGTGTAATGGGCTACATTTATACCTTAAAAGCCCACGTAATGTAGACGTCACGGCGCGTCTTGTATCCGTGCGTGCTACAGTCGTACATCTAAATCAGGCATAATCTCATTATGCTCCCCCTTGCCCGTGTCATGTTTTACAATTTGGCGACACTTTTGGCATTTGGCATTATGCTTGAGAAATGACTGCCGCTCTGCCTTTCGTTTATTCATTACTTAATTAAATTATTGCGAATTCTGTATATGTAATAATGTTACATAATCTCAAAAATCTGTACAGATTTTCATTGTTTTCCTGATTTCCAATTATAGTAATGATAATAAACCCTTCACGTTTTGACTAATTTTTAAAATTGATCTAAGAGTCTGCCAGTGGCAAAACACCGCCGTTAATAAATTCATACTCCGACTTAAGTTACATTACTTGTCACTATCCAACCCAACAAATACTGAACTCAATATCTCGATATCACAAACGCTTACTCGATGTGCCGCAAACGAGCGTCGGCTTATATTTGCACTAATTAGGCCGGTTCATTACACGTCGTATTGACGTTCGCGCGGTTAAACCCCCCACTAATTCTGTGGTTGTCGATGCTGAACTACTAACGGTGTACGATAACGATTCTGTTAATTCTACCTCGATAAAATTGCTGAATAAGCGTAGCTGAATAAACTTACGGTTTATTAAATAACTAGGCCTTTCCTGTTGTTACAGTCGTGTACTGTAGGATCTACTCATCATCTGCCTAGCCTTCCCAGTTATGTAGGGGTCGGCTTCCAGCCTAACCGGATCCAGCTGAGAACCATTGTTTTATATGGAGTGACTGCTTGTCTGACCTCTACAACCCAATTACTCGGGCAACCCGGTACCCATTAGTAAGACTGGTTGTCTGACTTTCTGGCTTCTGTAACGACTGTCAAAGATGGTCAAATGACAGCCGAAACTCAGCAGTTAATCATGCCTGCCGAAACACCGAAGAACTCGTTATGACAAGACGGTCACCATTCCACGGACCGACCACACCAACCGTCCCTTGACTTTGTGATCGATCAATCCGCGCGTCTTTGACTTAGCCACGAGCTCTTCCGATCCTGACATCCTCTCATGAAAATTGTTATGAAAAAATTAAAACTGTACTCCTACCTACTCATAAATTTAAGCGTTTCAAACTTATACATGCTCAATTGCTCATGCATGTATTTATATAGTTAGAATTTAGGTTGTAGGTTACCTACGTGAACTGCCTACTGTTAGGTACACTGTGTATGCCTTAGTTGTAAGCCCAAATGTTGATTCCCACATAAATCTATTCTTATCAATATCGATAGATTCACAAAAAAAGCGTAAGGTAAGTAAGTACTTGAGATTTTCTAAATTTAGAAAGACTTTTTCTAAAATAACTTGGGTTGTTTGAGTGTTATTCACTTGGGCCTTTCATAGAATTTAATAGATTTTATTTTATTAATATTATACATAGAAACATTGCCAATGATAGCTGTAGCTATAAGTCAAGACAGATAAGGAAGGATAAGGTAAGTTTTCAGTACTATCCTACAGACTGAGTACTTTAGGCTTCTTAACAAAAATTAATCTTGAATTAATAGTTCGATTCGTAAATAAATCCGATTATATTTCTTTAATGGATAATAAAGCTCAACAACTCTTTTCATAATAAATAAACTGTTTTCAATTTTAAAAAAATAACGCAGATTTTTCTCATAAACCTAGTTAAGCTTCTTGTAACGCCTACGGCTATTTGAACGCACCTATCCTTCGGATGATATTGCTATAAGGAAAATAATAGGCGTTCATTTGAATAATGGGATCCCTTCCTACATTTTTTTGAATGGGATCTTAATAAGAGTTATTTTAGCCTTTTTGTATTATAGGGGTTCGCAGGGTATGGATAAATATTTTCATTCATGTGTTATTGGTTAAAATAATTTAAGCGATTTAGATAAGAGCCGGAAAATATGCCTACCTAATGTAAATTAATGATTGAGGAAACTGAGGAACTTTTTACTAAGTTGTTTATTTTGAAATTGCTTTTCCTTGAGAAAGATTATAGTATTTCATTTATTATCTAATCGTAGATTTATAAAGAAGGCTAAATAGGAACTGGAATGTTAAAATCTCAATTTTAATACCATGTCCTATTTATTTGCCCTAATGGTATTATTGAATTGAATCTCATCAAAATCATATTATGAAAATACGGAATTTTTAATTAACATTTCCCAATTAAAAGTAAAGGTTCCGACGTAGCAACAAGAAGTTTCCTCCCCGACGAAAATTTTAACCGCAGTCGATATCCATTGTTGTTTACGCCTGAAATTCCGTTTCTTGTCTCCTGTAATAAATAATACGTTGTTCGGCCTCCTACGGAAGGTTTTTGCATGCAGGTCGGACATGTCGGCTGATGTTTTGGCCGTCATTAATTACGTCATCATTATGAATTCTGTTCACAATTCCCTGG
>NWSH02000525.1:9528868-9547735 GCA_002382865.2 Heliothis virescens | reverse complement strand
CGGGCAACCCGGTACCCATTAGTAAGACTGGTTGTCAGACTTTCTGGCTTCTGTAACGACTGTCAAAGATGGTCAAATGACAGCCGAAACTCAGCAGTTAATCATGCCTGCCGAAACACCGAAGAACTCGTTATGACAAGACGGTCACCATTCCACGGACCGACCACACCAACCGTCCCTTGACTTTGTGATCGATCAATCCGCGCGTCTTTGACTTAGCCACGAGCTCTTCCGATCCTGACATCCTCTCATGAAAATTGTTATGAAAAAATTAAAACTGTACTCCTACCTACTCATAAATTTAAGCGTTTCAAACTTATACATGCTCAATTGCTCATGCATGTATTTATATAGTTAGAATTTAGGTTGTAGGTTACCTACGTGAACTGCCTACTGTTAGGTACACTGTGTATGCCTTAGTTGTAAGCCCAAATGTTGATTCCCACATAAATCTATTCTTATCAATATCGATAGATTCACAAAAAAAGCGTAAGGTAAGTAAGTACTTGAGATTTTCTAAATTTAGAAAGACTTTTTCTAAAATAACTTGGGTTGTTTGAGTGTTATTCACTTGGGCCTTTCATAGAATTTAATAGATTTTATTTTATTAATATTATACATAGAAACATTGCCAATGATAGCTGTAGCTATAAGTCAAGACAGATAAGGAAGGATAAGGTAAGTTTTCAGTACTATCCTACAGACTGAGTACTTTAGGCTTCTTAACAAAAATTAATCTTGAATTAATAGTTCGATTCGTAAATAAATCCGATTATATTTCTTTAATGGATAATAAAGCTCAACAACTCTTTTCATAATAAATAAACTGTTTTCAATTTTAAAAAAATAACGCAGATTTTTCTCATAAACCTAGTTAAGCTTCTTGTAACGCCTACGGCTATTTGAACGCACCTATCCTTCGGATGATATTGCTATAAGGAAAATAATAGGCGTTCATTTGAATAATGGGATCCCTTCCTACATTTTTTTGAATGGGATCTTAATAAGAGTTATTTTAGCCTTTTTGTATTATAGGGGTTCGCAGGGTATGGATAAATATTTTCATTCATGTGTTATTGGTTAAAATAATTTAAGCGATTTAGATAAGAGCCGGAAAATATGCCTACCTAATGTAAATTAATGATTGAGGAAACTGAGGAACTTTTTACTAAGTTGTTTATTTTGAAATTGCTTTTCCTTGAGAAAGATTATAGTATTTCATTTATTATCTAATCGTAGATTTATAAAGAAGGCTAAATAGGAACTGGAATGTTAAAATCTCAATTTTAATACCATGTCCTATTTATTTGCCCTAATGGTATTATTGAATTGAATCTCATCAAAATCATATTATGAAAATACGGAATTTTTAATTAACATTTCCCAATTAAAAGTAAAGGTTCCGACGTAGCAACAAGAAGTTTCCTCCCCGACGAAAATTTTAACCGCAGTCGATATCCATTGTTGTTTACGCCTGAAATTCCGTTTCTTGTCTCCTGTAATAAATAATACGTTGTTCGGCCTCCTACGGAAGGTTTTTGCATGCAGGTCGGACATGTCGGCTGATGTTTTGGCCGTCATTAATTACGTCATCATTATGAATTCTGTTCACAATTCCCTGGGCATAATGCGTTTCTCTGTAAAATTTGATGTAGGCACGTAGGCATTGTTCGAAGGCGTTCCGTTTATAAAATAGGCCAAAATATTTCTTTAGCTCTTTTTTAGTATCCTGTAGGCTGCAGGATTACCTTGCTAACCTTACGAGCTGCGGTGGCAGACTTTTCTATAATGAACCCAACGGTCTCCGACAAGGAATTGTAACAACGTTTCGTCGGCTATGAAGGCAGCAGCCGGGGACGACGGCTTAACGGTTTACCCTTTAGTTTGGCTACGTTAGTGTAATGTATCCCAAATTATTGTTATGTTCAAGGTTCTTGCCTGTATCTCAGCGGGGTTTGGCACGTGGAAGCCTCCGGGCATTTCTGTTTTTGTATCGCTGTTCACATTTCGGGCTTATATACAACAGTTTGAAAGTATCTTTCTGGAAAAGACATGGTCTATAACCTATTGACACTTATCAATCAAAACTCCTAGTTTGTTAAATACATTTTCATTATAGTATAATAATAAATTTTATTTTAAAACAAAAAATAGCGTATTCAATTGTGCGACTTTCATTTCATCCCTTAATTCATATTTAAACACTTTTGTCTTCCGCTTTTAATGGATGTGCATTTCATTCCGGACGTTTTAATTTATTCAATGCGTTATTTATATCTCTTATGTGATTAATAATATTTGCATTAAATCCATTTAAATGTTTAAACTGTAGATGTGGAATTACTGTCGTCGTTGGCTCAACGATCGTTGCATCCTCTGTCATTCGATTTGCCCGTTTCAGTTACGTTGAATAGCCAATCGTATAGTGAATTTTTCATTCCTTCAATTTCAACTTGCAAAAAGCAAAACATGTCCATAAATAGCAACAAACAGAATTATTAATGTGAAAATATAACTGTCTCTGACACTGGCCATTTTTGTTTGCATGTTTCTGGAAATTCATAAGCATGACGTAAATAAAACAAAATTGTGAATATTTACCTTTTTTAACCAATTTAAGCCTGAAGGTGCCTGTAGTAAGTAAGAATAATTATGTATAAAATATAAAATTCCCAAAAAAGCATGTCATACAAACGGACCGCATCCAGCAATTTCACTAAAAAATAACGTTTTCATGGAACCCCTTTATTTGAATGGAAGGTAAAACGGCATTATTTATAGCGCATATGGAAATACGTCGTGTGAAATGGGATCGTAATGTTTGATCGTTTTCGAGATAAAACCAACGCGTACGTTATACTGGGATGGCCATTTCTCTCTTTATTTGCTTTTCATTTGCATAGCTGATGAATAAGTAAAGCGGTGTAATATACTGGACGGTACGTTTTGGCGATTCGTCTAGCTTCGCAACGAGTTCGGCTGATGGACTGCTCTTTGTTTGTTGTTTTTTTCAAACGCTTCTCTATTTAAGGTTTTATATTTTGGAATAGATTATTTTCTAATGTTTGTGAGAATAGGTTTAGCTTCCCGTTCTGGTCTAGAGTTGATTTGGGTGTAATTGTTTTAGATACAATTTTTTTATACAACAGAACTATCAACGCCAATTTCAAAATCTACAGTTTAGGAACTTCGAATAGCAGAAGAATATAATGAAATTACCCTTTAAATGCGCATGTGGTAACAATCATAATCCAAATGTTGTAGGAATTTAATAATACTCAGAAACATCTTTTATGTACGTATGTTGGGTACACTATCACAGTCTACGCGAACCCTAAGACCGCTGTACCAATACGCCATATGAAATCAATCACATTTTTCTACGCAATAGCATAATAACTCATAACGAAATACACAGTATCGGTCCCGACCATCGCTCAATTCCGCATCTAAATTATTAAAGCTAACGTTCATACCGCAACGCACCCCACCGTAATGATACACGTCCGTCCCTCAGTTGAATAAATAATATTGCCAATCGTATTATTCACGAATCCGCATAGCATTCGGGTCAGTTTTGCTACTCAACTAAAATATCGCGATGAAAACGCACCCATATTTGAGTCCGGACTAGTTATGAATGGATGGCTGAACCTTATGTTTGGATGCATTAGAGATTGTTCGACTGATTGTTTGTTTGGTTTAATTTGTCGATCATTTACTGTATTCTGAAATCGCAGCTTACTGAACATGATCCGAAACTACCAATGAAATAACCATATTCGCCATTTTTTTTTGTTACATAATACCGCATATTATCTAACTTTATATTAGTTTTTGTGTTTAGAAATGTGTTGCAAAGTTAGTAAAGTCGTTTAGTGGCCTCGAAAGAGATAGCTGTTTCCACCTCACGATACTTTTTCTTACGGTAACGCAATGAAAACTTTAACGCACCATATTGTGGGCCTGATCTAATTGCAGGAAAAGTTTGCCCTCGCGCGTTCCTTTGAGGCGCTGCTAGTACCACTTTTAAGAGGTTTAGGAAACTAACAATTTGATAAGTCAGAGGCGACGTGATACTTATTTGTTACATGTTTAAGTGAACTTCAACACCCGAGAGTTCGCTTTAAAAAACTTCTTAGATATCATTACGTACAATTTATTTTCATGAACTTAGTGAAATATTTCCATTTGTGAAAGCGGATTTAATTCTAGCTTTAATTAAAAAATGGTAAACAATTTTAACTACTCCAAAATAGTTAGTAACCATAAAATTTTAATCTACCATAAACATGTCAAAACAATAAACGCCAGCTTAAAATAACTCACGGTAAACAAACTACGGATAGACAATGGCGTTATAACAAAACGTGAATTAGAAAATTAAATTTCAGCGGAATCTAAAGCGCTGGGTAGTGTCAACAGACGAAATGGATAAAGTTGGTAAGTGCTTTAATGCAATCATAGCGCCCGGTTGCACTTACTGAGAATTTAAGTGGTTCACTGTACCGGTACACACGCAGCCATAATTATATCATGTTGTTTATTAATTCTTTATCGTTCCTCTGGACGGTTTTCAGGTTGCAGTTTCATGTAGTCACGACTGTACTGTCCAGTGCTCTGCGGAAAGGCACACGACTGGTTCGGCCGAAATTGTATTCAGGTGCAACGTATTAATCTAGCGTTTTAATTACAAGTTTCTAATTGTACCTGCTCTCGTACTGCAATTTGCATACATACGTGCATGTGCTTTACATGACAATGAATCAGTTTACATAAGCGCTATCTTTGCTTTCGGTTATACAAAGTGTTTCAATTAAAGATTAAAAGCAAATGTATGAATCGGTCAGGTTTGTTAATTAAACATGTCGTTTCTTTGTAAGAAATGAATCAGAATCCAATAGGTACCTTCTGATTCAGCAAAAATATTTTAGGTATGAATCGTAACGTACAAACGAAGAGCTAATATGAATTTAAATTGAAATTAAGTTCGATGAAAGGGCGATTAAAAATTAAAAATTTGTTCTGTGCCCGTCGGCTGAACGTGTCCACTGTGCATTGGTATGAGCCAGTCGTAATCTCTCTCGTCTGTGTTTCACTTAATAATTGAAATTTAAAGCTTATTTCTGACTGTTTATTTTTAATGGCACTATTTTCCTGAAAGTTGGATTGAGAGCCAGTATCAAGATTGACGGATGAGAGACTGGTTGTTCGATTACAGTACTACTATGTTCTCGAATTTATTTTGTTTATCTAAGTGTCTATTCCGAGTTCTGCAAGTTAACTTTTTCGAAGCGTAAATTAACATACAACTTAATTACGTAGCATTTATTTTAGAACTGTTTATTTAATAAAACTATCATCGGCTTTTGGTCGCAATATAAAAGCGCTCACTCACGAAATAGTAAACGTTATTAAGTGACAAAATTAATGAAAGGGTATTATTCGTATCAAGTGATGTAACATACGACTCTTTAACTCAGCTGAGTTATAATTACGTATCGAGAACGTAAACTTGCAAAACTGGGAATCAGCGCTCTGAATGTAAGTTAAATCCGTCTCAAGGCTCAAACTATTTTCATTTGGAAAAGCCCTGCTTGAACCCCTGGTCAGTTCAAAAGGGTATGAATTATTTTGGTCAGTCGAAACATATAAATTAAAATATTGCCATCATCATTAAAAAGCGCAAAGTTGTGCCATATAATTAGCTCCATATTAGCAACGCTAAGCGTATTCTACTGTCCATTTTTATGGCTCAAAACTCTCGTTAAAACATCATGAAAAATATTACGAATTAATGCTGAAGTTGTCGTCTGAATATTTGAATGGAGTACTTAATTTTTTATTGCCATCCATGCGTCATTCGCTGTAGTTCAAAGATAAAAGTCGTAGTATTTTCAACGATGGCCATCTTTTATGAGGTCAGTATCTGGCTGGAGTATAACTGAAAGTGTATTATGAAAATATACTGAAGTGGGCAGTTGCGTAGTTAGCACTTACTTGTATTATCAAACCGAATCTTCAGAGACCAATTCGTGATGCAACAAAAATAGAAGTTCAATCTACACAATTTAGATATGGGAACACTGAACGCTATAGCGAGATTTATACACAGGACAGTCTTACAAATAACAGTTTGTATTATTAATTCTCAAAGTTAAATTTCTTTAAAATTTATAAATTAATGCATAAATAGTTTCATTTTATATTCGGTATTCCGCCAGCGGTTTCACCCGCTTTCCCGTGGGAACTACTGTTCGCACCCGGGTAAAAAGTAGCCTATAGTCTTCCTCGATAAATGGGCTATCTAACTCTGAAATATTTTTTCAAATCGGACCAGTAGTTCCTGAGATTAGCGCGTTCAAACAAACAAACAAACAATAGATTATTTTAATAAGCATCTCGCGTTCTCTAAGGCAAATTTTCTACGACAAGCGCATCTGTTAAACACATGATAATTGATCAAAGCATGTTTGTTAATTGAATTACCAATATCGTTTTGTAATCAGTGTTGATATTAGCAATTGCCATTTCAGTTTGCCCGTGGATATTGATTAGCAATATTATTATAGGAACCCTCTAGACAGACTGGACGGGAATAGCTCGCGCCGTTCCTACATAATTTAACAGTTTGGGATTTTAGGTTCAAATGGAAAAATTCGGTCTATTATATATGATTTATATTAAAGACAGATTTAATTCGTTCACAAAAATCTGCGCTATATATACGGATTGATTTTATTTTAGCTTCGTTATTTTCAATTGAAAGCGGCGTTGAATATTACAATTCTGATTGAGTATTAAGTAATTTGATTATTTTAGATTTGTTTGACGTATCGTCATTGATGAAAATAATATTATACTTTTGCAAAGTTAGATTGGCAGTCTATGTAAAGTATTTTAATTTAGCCACCTTTCAGGCGAAATCTTGACTTGTATCAGGGCTGTTAATTACTAGATTTGCTGACTAATTGACTACGGAATAAAGTATATTGCTATAATTAGTTAAATTGGTCACTACAAGTCCGACTATTCTCGTCTCGTCACTGAGCCGGATTCAGTTGAAATAACAATCGGATTAAAAATTTAAACAGTGCCATTCACGAGTCTCATTTGAATGACAAATTCCACCGAAAGGTAGATAAAATTATTTGAGAATTATATTTTTTAAGGTGGTTTTGGTATTTGTGCGGGCTTTTGAGTTTTAAGATAATTTACCAAAAGACTGCTTTCAGTTTTTTTTGTGGACGAAGAAATCATTGCCTCCTTATTACACGAGTAGCTTACTAGAATGAGGATAGTGGAAGGATCCTGTCTAACATTATACAAACTGTGTTCGCTCTGCATTTACGGCAAATCGAATGAACTACGATATATAGGATGTAACTCGGGGCTGCAAAAACGTCTTCACTATACATTATTATAAGGTCCTCGTAGTAAGACAAGTATCGATACAGAAAATAAATATAAAGATGTAAAACCGAGTTAAAGATCAATTTCCTTCAAAACAAGAGAGATAGATAATATTTTTCTCTGACAAATACGAAGTGCATTGAAATCTTATGATCTATGCTACCGAATTTGTGTGATACTGATGAAATCAGGAGCAAAATTCACAAATTGATTGTTCAGCTGAAAAAAGGCTATTTGCTAAACTGCAATGAAACCTGAGTAGTATTGAACCGAAACGATACCAGATTCACTAAAATAACGTTGCCGGATTGCCGTACAATTCGCCCTTGAGGTAAAAGTAGTCTACACAAATACTTGACTCTTGCAAACACCAGTCAATATAGGTATCGAAATGAACTCTGCTATTGGTCTGTGAACAAATGTCAAGATGACAACTCAAATAGATGTTTATTGACTTAACAGCTTATTATTACTGAATGAGTGTTTATAGCGAGTGGGGACATCCAATTGGAACTTATGAAATCTAAGTCTTTAATATTTGGGTTAATTTGTATCAAACGACAATAACTGGCGAGGGGGTAAGAGGTTTGGAATCAATTTTAATATATCTTGAGGTCGGTCGTCTGCAGATATAATTTGTTATATTCTATTAAATACCGAAGAACGGATTTATTTTATACAGATACGCAGTTTCGGACTAAGCGATATTTTGAATATGTACAGCCAGATGAATAACACCACCCAAAGTAAAGACAACGTTATGTAAAAAATTGTAGATGAAGTACATACGATGTGAAAACCCACGTAAACATTAATATAAATTAGCATATTTACGGTTCAGCTATTTTTAAACATAAAAGGTACGCTGTCATGGATAACAATAAAACGTTTTATCGGAACTCTGTGGTTGTTAAAAATAATATAACATCAGAAATTACAGTTAATTTGTGTCTACAATAAACTCGGGGTCGTTCAAGGAAGTCCTTTGATCCGTAAAGGCAACAAATAAGTCCTTTTTCGTATAATTCAGTATAAATCAGTGGCCTTTGAATTTCTTATAATCTCANGTATAGATTATTTTAATAAGCATCTCGCGTTCTCTAAGGCAAATTTTCTACGACAAGCGCATCTGTTAAACACATGATAATTGATCAAAGCATGTTTGTTAATTGAATTACCAATATCGTTTTGTAATCAGTGTTGATATTAGCAATTGCCATTTCAGTTTGCCCGTGGATATTGATTAGCAATATTATTATAGGAACCCTCTAGACAGACTGGACGGGAATAGCTCGCGCCGTTCCTACATAATTTAACAGTTTGGGATTTTAGGTTCAAATGGAAAAATTCGGTCTATTATATATGATTTATATTAAAGACAGATTTAATTCGTTCACAAAAATCTGCGCTATATATACGGATTGATTTTATTTTAGCTTCGTTATTTTCAATTGAAAGCGGCGTTGAATATTACAATTCTGATTGAGTATTAAGTAATTTGATTATTTTAGATTTGTTTGACGTATCGTCATTGATGAAAATAATATTATACTTTTGCAAAGTTAGATTGGCAGTCTATGTAAAGTATTTTAATTTAGCCACCTTTCAGGCGAAATCTTGACTTGTATCAGGGCTGTTAATTACTAGATTTGCTGACTAATTGACTACGGAATAAAGTATATTGCTATAATTAGTTAAATTGGTCACTACAAGTCCGACTATTCTCGTCTCGTCACTGAGCCGGATTCAGTTGAAATAACAATCGGATTAAAAATTTAAACAGTGCCATTCACGAGTCTCATTTGAATGACAAATTCCACCGAAAGGTAGATAAAATTATTTGAGAATTATATTTTTTAAGGTGGTTTTGGTATTTGTGCGGGCTTTTGAGTTTTAAGATAATTTACCAAAAGACTGCTTTCAGTTTTTTTTGTGGACGAAGAAATCATTGCCTCCTTATTACACGAGTAGCTTACTAGAATGAGGATAGTGGAAGGATCCTGTCTAACATTATACAAACTGTGTTCGCTCTGCATTTACGGCAAATCGAATGAACTACGATATATAGGATGTAACTCGGGGCTGCAAAAACGTCTTCACTATACATTATTATAAGGTCCTCGTAGTAAGACAAGTATCGATACAGAAAATAAATATAAAGATGTAAAACCGAGTTAAAGATCAATTTCCTTCAAAACAAGAGAGATAGATAATATTTTTCTCTGACAAATACGAAGTGCATTGAAATCTTATGATCTATGCTACCGAATTTGTGTGATACTGATGAAATCAGGAGCAAAATTCACAAATTGATTGTTCAGCTGAAAAAAGGCTATTTGCTAAACTGCAATGAAACCTGAGTAGTATTGAACCGAAACGATACCAGATTCACTAAAATAACGTTGCCGGATTGCCGTACAATTCGCCCTTGAGGTAAAAGTAGTCTACACAAATACTTGACTCTTGCAAACACCAGTCAATATAGGTATCGAAATGAACTCTGCTATTGGTCTGTGAACAAATGTCAAGATGACAACTCAAATAGATGTTTATTGACTTAACAGCTTATTATTACTGAATGAGTGTTTATAGCGAGTGGGGACATCCAATTGGAACTTATGAAATCTAAGTCTTTAATATTTGGGTTAATTTGTATCAAACGACAATAACTGGCGAGGGGGTAAGAGGTTTGGAATCAATTTTAATATATCTTGAGGTCGGTCGTCTGCAGATATAATTTGTTATATTCTATTAAATACCGAAGAACGGATTTATTTTATACAGATACGCAGTTTCGGACTAAGCGATATTTTGAATATGTACAGCCAGATGAATAACACCACCCAAAGTAAAGACAACGTTATGTAAAAAATTGTAGATGAAGTACATACGATGTGAAAACCCACGTAAACATTAATATAAATTAGCATATTTACGGTTCAGCTATTTTTAAACATAAAAGGTACGCTGTCATGGATAACAATAAAACGTTTTATCGGAACTCTGTGGTTGTTAAAAATAATATAACATCAGAAATTACAGTTAATTTGTGTCTACAATAAACTCGGGGTCGTTCAAGGAAGTCCTTTGATCCGTAAAGGCAACAAATAAGTCCTTTTTCGTATAATTCAGTATAAATCAGTGGCCTTTGAATTTCTTATAATCTCATATGTTTTCATTTTTGAGTTTTATGAATGGCAGAATAACATTTTATTGTACCGGCAAGTTCTTGTTAAAATGTTTTAAAAGTCCATTTGGATCGAATACGAAAATTAGTTAACATGATCGTATTCTCTCACAAATTTCATCCATAGTTAAGTAAATTGAAATATTTTTATTATTTAAGGAAAAAAAATAATTACATCTGAAACTAATAATGATTTCAACATTGAAAAGGATGGATTAACTTTTCACTTTGCTTTCCAAAAAGATTTGCTAACAAAATAAATTTAAAAGCACGAAAATAAAGTTTTTCAATTAAAAATTATTTATTAGTTCTGTTGAAAAGACGTGTATGAATATTTATGATGGCATTCACTTTCAGACTGACTGAAACTTCAAATACAGTTTTAATAAATCGTGTTATAACTTTGTGAATTTTATTGTGTAGATGCTTTTAACTTTGTATAATTTTTAGCTTTGCAATATCTACTTTAATATATAGCATTTATCGTACACCGAATTTAAAGGCATTTGACGATGAATTCGTATTTTCTGTAATGGTGGTCTTTAAAATTCTGATTATTTAGCGTAGAAGGTATTTAAGAAAATGATAGACCGTTTATGATATATTATAGCTAGAAAAAGTAAATTGTTTCAAACACGATGTTTATGAAGTAATATAGATAGATATGTGTTGATAATTCTTTTCATTGATTTTATATAAATACCTACACATCAGTAGCTAAGTTACTTAGCTTCTGTCTTCCATAGAAAGGTATAGTCAAAATGAAAAACATTTTTAAGGCATTATCTCTCAGATAGCCAGCGATTTTTATTATCCAGCCAAACAATCTCCGCCACTATTATCATAAAGCTCAGCTTTGCCATTAATAAAGCTAACATTAAAAAATCAATAAGTCCTCGTAGATGTAATTACCCGCGTACACTTCAGCGGAGGCACGCCATTGCTCTAGTTACTAGGAGCGTCAAAATGAATTATGGCTCTTCATTAAGCTAAAGTGCTGTCTTAAAGTGTCTAAAAAGATTCCATTATGTTAGGGGAATAGCACCCGCCTCGTTTATTAAGCTGGCCAACAGTTTTTTATCTGATTACAACGTGAACAGATTCGTGTTTTGCAAGTTTTTGGAATTTGCGGGACGAAAACTTTGGACGGTCCTTTTCTCAAATTAGGGTTAGGTAAGATTAGATATATTTGTGATTTTTCAGGTTTTTTTAGGAATCCGTAGCCAATGGGTGACACTAGAACGCTGAAATTTTCACAGATGATGTTTTTGTTATGGCCACTATGACAACATACACCGCAATAAAAACTGAAAACTGGAATAAAATACGTATTTTACTATAGGAGGCTCCCATACAATAAACGTTTTTTGTCGACAAAGGTAGGGAACCCTTCGTACATGTGTTTGTCACAATTTTCAATTACGTTTCAATTACTGTCATGAAAAATAATTCGTCATAGACCAAACATGATATTTTTGTTTCTAATATATGAATACTGTATGGTTTGCTACAGATATCAGAACTAACCAAATCATATAATTATGAACCGTCTGCCACATAGTCAGTTGGAATCAGACTACTAGTACTAATAGTATTGCCGTGCATCCGTCTGTCCGGACCGCAGCGGAAACGATGCGGTCCGTCTATGATTTACTGATACCCAACTGACGGTATGTGTTTGTCGTTTATGTACATACTTTGTAGAATTAAAGCTTCCTGTATGTATGGTCCTGGACTATCTATACTAATATTATATAGCTGAATAGTTTGTTTGTTTAAACGCGCTAATATCAGGAACTATTCGTCCGATTTGAAAATTTCTTTCATTGTGAGATACCCCATTTATTGAGGAAGGCTATAAGTTACTTTTTGTCCGGGTTCGCGTAATAGTTCCCACGGGACGCGGGTGAAACCGCTGGCGGAAGCTAGTCGTGGTATAATTTTATTCTACTTGTTTTCTTACAGGCGTAAATAAAAATAATTTATAGAATATTGATAGTTGATCAACAAAGGTACTCAAGGTGGCAACTTTAGAAATGGGTAAGATAACTTTAGTTTCAAAAATAAATAAATATATACTCCTGGAATGTTAAACGTAGTTCTTTCAGCTACCTTTTGAGAATATGTTTAAAAAATCCACACAATATAAACACATGTATTATTATAATTGTAGTATAGACTTAGTAATAAATAATTCTGATGGCCATAAAAATGAAATATATTTTTTTCTTTTCTGACCGATTCCTTAAGTAACTTTTGTCAACTCATTGCAGTACCCAACAAGGTTAGCATAAAGACAACGCTCGTTAGCCTTTCGTTTTTAAATAAATATTGCATCTGTACCATTTACTAGTCTGTGCCCCACTCCTGGGTTTGTACCACACGTGCCATCTGGCTTGGAATTTCCAATGTAACGCGTAGTACGTGACACTTCTATACTCCGTTTGGTATGTGCAAAAGGCGGTAAGGGACTGCATTAGTAAGAATGGACTCTGACCACGAATTTTGTTTAGATAGTGAATTGTGCTGTGTTATGATCCCGGTATGTTCTACTCTTTTTATCTTTATCCTTTAGTTTGTTTCTCAATCTATAGGAGTCTGAGCTGATGAGTAGTTATTGGAAATATGATCATTATTCACAACACTTGAAGCTCGTATTTGAGTATTTTTACCGGTTTCGAGTAGTCCTTTAGGTCTAATAGCTATTTTATGACTAGGTAGACAGCTACCTATTTCCTTGTTTATGATAAAGTATCACCAGTTTGCGACCATGATACAATAGGTTCTTTATATAAGGGCCTACTACCCGTAGGTGTAATTGTTAATGAATAAATATGGGCAATAAAACAATTTATTGGCAATATCACTAACACGTATTCAAAAACTGATTAAAAATACAATCAGCAACATAAATTAAGTTTGCGCTATAATTTCGTATTCAGACTAAGTACAATTTGTTCAGGTTTTCATTCATTAATGATTAATTAATACGCACTCACTGCCTTATTTAACCCATTAGCAAATAACGCGCCGAAATTTTATTGCTCGCAATAAAATATCAGGCGCTTATTATTTTTGTTCGTTTCAAAAATATTTCCCCTTTTCTGTATGATAACAGTCGTAACTTACAATTTAACGAGGCAACCAAGTAAAATGTAAAAAACGCAGTCCCATGTCCTTGTTTAAAGGGCCCGTAAAATACTTACCTTAACGAGCTTGGAGATAAGAAAGCAATGATAAGGACCCCTCTTTAGAATAAAAACGCCTATTTCAAATTTTCACGAACCCTATTAAAATGTGTTTATGTTTAGGTGTTTTCCGAGGTGAAGATTTGCCTTAGCCGGTTTGCGATCCAGATTTATGTCGAGCTCTTTATGGCTCTATTCATAGAGTGACAGTTTTACTTATTAAGGACATCGTTGCCATGGCGACGCTTGGTAGACGGCTCCTCTATTCATCGTTATTAGATTACGGGCATCTTTATTCAGTGTATTCCTTTCTGTTCGTAATCCGGCCTTTGAGCACGTGCTTCGTCACAGAAAAACTTACCAATGGAGTGGATGGAACGTCAATACAGCGAGCAATTAAAGTGGTATAATTGAAGCCTACGCGTCGCGCCGATGGTTTAGAGCAGCGAATTGGTAATGAACCAATTAGTCGTACGTTGAATGTCCTACCTTTACGTCTATCTTTTAGGTGGCACGTTGCGGAATTATAATTATGTAATTATGATTGTTAGGTTTGATGAACTTTTTGTTTTTTGTGCTCTGAAACGATATTATTAATTATAGTTTAAAGTAACTTCGTCTTGGGTTAAAACAAGCACCTAAATGCGTTTTACAAGTTTAGAGATAGGTCTAATATTAATATACGGAACTAATTAATTAGCAAAAAGGCTTTTATATTCAGTGCAATCACTAAATTGGAATCAAATGGATCTCAAAATAAAGCCCTTTATCGAAATGCACATTAGATTTTGATTCAAACATTTTGAGTAGCATCCCTTCTCTTCCGTTGGAATAGTTTCTATCACTGACGTCTCAATCGAAACTCCAGGAGAAATTTCAGTCTATCGGGACCAAACTTTCTCATAGATATTTTGAATGGTGCATTTCCAGCGAATTTTCGATTCGCATCTCACTTCAAGTTGGATGAATATTGACATTGGTGTTGCTAGCATCTATTGGTAGTCGAGATTCTTTTTGGATATGGTTTTGAAAATATTATAACTTTTACAATGGGGACTTGGATAAGTTTAGAGAGACCACGAGCTATAGATTGTGCAATTTGTATAAGTAAAAAGCTGGGATACACAATTTTACACTAAAGGTGAAACAAGAGTTCTCTATTCATGAGTGCATGTAGATACTGTAAGACTTCAATACACAAGGTGCTTTGTTCCATAGAGATTTGAGGGTATTATAGTGAGAATAGGCTTACGCTATACATGACGTTGTATTCACTGAAATTAATGCTTCAATCGAAGGATAATATGCTGAATGCGTTATACACTGATTGCGAAATGCAATATTATGCATTAAACGTCTGAGTATGGGTTTGAGGCAATGGATTTGGGCTAGAAATTCTAGGCTGTTATGATTATTGATTAATCAGTGTTTCGACTTTCAATGTAATTGTTACAGCCTTACGCTTAAATGCGTACCTTATACGCATGAGGATAAACTAGATTTAAATTGTAAAAAGATATGATACAAAATTTATGATTGGACAGTTACATAAACAATTTGACACGCTAGAAGAATGTCTGTAATTCCTTCTGGTATTGAGGCATCCTTTTACCTTTTGCTCAATATTTTGAAAGTACTTTAGATTGTAGATCTTTAAATGGGTCGCTTTTATTGGAGTTAACTTTCTGAGGTGATGTAAGATGCGACGGTGAAGGGACATAATTTCAGCGAATGGTGAGTCTAGAAGCATTCACTTATAGGTATTCTAAATATTAAACTTTATCTACATTGAGCTTTTGTTTGATCAAAACCTGTGCTTGAATGAAAAAATCCGATACTAGAGAAACATTGCAACACATCTTAGGTTATCCGGAAATTATAATTATCATAGTGTTTGGAAGAATAAAACATGCTGCTCCAACCCCATATAGGATGGGTATAAGGATAGGAGGAAGATGATGATGCCTGAAAAATCCTTTTTAATCTGACAATAATGACGTCATAAGATTCAACTTGACCAACAGAGGAGCTAAGTTAAGTTAGTGCTAAGTTAGTGAGAGCGTAAGCTTCCCCTGATCAATAAACCTGTACTCTGTTTGCTCCATGAAGACCCTACACACTCTCAGTTACTTAAACAAAACAACATCTAGGTACTCAAGATTCCCAATCTACATCTATTCAAGTATCCTCGCTGAACTGTTGGATTCGTACCAACGTGTTGGAGCGAGCAGTTCAGGACAAAGTTGGTCAGTATTGTACCATTGAATGGACGGTTGAGGCCAACTTTAAGTCTGGTTCGCATCGAAACGTAAAGGCTTCGGATGTTGGCTTTGAAGGTTTCGGTGTTATGTCGTTGGTGGATTATAGACACAAGTTTTGATGGTTTTTAAAATACTAGCTATCCGCTGCCGAGGTTTCATCCGCGTCTTGGGGTAATTTCTTCCCGTACCCAGATAAAACAGGCCTATCTTACTCGGGAATAGTCCAGCTACTCAACAGTAAAATAATGTTTAAAATTGGTCCAATACTTTTTGAGCCAATCTATCACAAACATATTTACATACAAATCTTTCCCCTTTAGAATATTAGTATAGACTTAGGAAAATTAATTAATTAAATATCTGACATACCAATCCACCAAAATATTTGTCAAAAAGCCGAAGGACATTCCTTGGTGTGATATCGCTCGAGCTATCTAATACATTTTAGATGCCTACGTTTATTACATGGGAGGTCTCTATGAAATGCTTAGAAACGAGTGTATTACGCCAAGTAGCAATTTGATACTAATAGGTAATCCGATACGCTATCGTCCAATTATTATCGGCTCATTAGTACATGCCTCGGATGTTATTGGTATTATTTATGAATAATTTTTTGAATCTGTATTATTATAATTGAGAATCTAATATGTAACGTGAGATAACAATTAATTTATATATTTTATTTTTCAATCCAGCAAAGGTATCACTTTTAGCATCATTATCCCCTAAATCTATTTGATTAGCAACGGAATCACCGAAAGTAACTTAATAAATTAATCGGACCCTGCATATGTATCCCATATCTGAGAATATCAAGTTATTGCTTCGACAAATTCAAATCATACAAGACTAGCAGTTATACCTACAAAGATATTTCATTAAAGTTATTGCCCCATAAGTCCCTTGCGACATGGACCTAAGTGGCTTAATCGGTATCTTCAATATGGTCCCAATATTGGGCGAACTTTGTTTCGCCTACTAGGTATTATGTGCCAAGTTGGAATTTAATGAAGTTATGGAATCTCCCGCGCAGTGGTGTATGAAGTAAAACGTGACCCTCGGATGCGCTTTGTTCTATGGTAAGCGAGTAGCGGAAAGCGGACTTAGTACCCTTAAGTTTATGCAAAATCCTTGATTGAATTGGCTTCATTGACACTTGTTTATGCTCCTGAAAAGGCAATAAAAGTATTTAGGATAAATTATGGAACACACTGAAATTACTACATTAAAACCCACGCTAAGCGGCGAACGTTGGGGAACCCTTTGTCTAGCTGTCTGTCTGTCTGTCTGTCGGCTGAAATGACGACTGTCATTTAGCTATAATTAGAAACGTCGAGAATATCAATGCAGACCATTCTCTTGCACCGATCTCAAGCTTCAGTACAATCGTGTTCATCAATAGGTCATTTACAACATTCATTGAGTACTGTTTATTATTAGAAGATCCGTTTTTAAATCATTCATTCTTGTGGTTATTAAACAATATTGTTCTATTCACTTTGTGCGGGATTAGTTCTGACTTCCATTCACTCACTCCGCCCGCAAAGGCACCGATCTCAGACGACCGTAGCGTAACTTTTAATGAATGGACTCGTAAACATAGTGTGTTTCCGTTTACCAAGTTCGGAAACTATACATTTTGCGCCAAATTAATTGTTACACCTCTATTACAAAGCTAATGTTACACCAGATTAAAGTATTAAAATAACATTCCAGTAACGTAACAAACGAAAAATTCAGTGCAGCTTTAATTATTCGTAATAGTGTTTCTGTGTCGCTACAAAAATGCATTTTTTTGTGATTTTCAATTCCATCTGATATTTTCAGACTGTAGTCAGGAATTTAAAAATATGGCACTCGGGTTTTCTTGTTTGAAATAAAAATAGGTTGTAAAGTGCATGGGATTAATATTTTATTTATGAAAAAGTAGCTTTATTTTGTGTTCTTGTTTACGTAGGTAGGTATTATTTTTTTGCTGAAACTACATTTATTGCAGTAAAAGGGGAAATAGTAATGGAATGTTTGAGTACCTTGGTCATATTACATTTCTTGTAGTGCTGTCACAGTATTTTTTTGTAATATGATCTTTGATTTTCATGTCCTGTATAATTTCATTGTGAAAGTTGTTTGTGTAGAGTTAAGTTTACAGGAACGTCATATTTTGTTGTAACTCCCGTATTTTGTAAAATTACTGTTAACAGATATGAGATTTCTTGGTTGAAACCTAGAGATTGGTTCTTCTTTACTACCCGACTAGGGCGAAGCGAAAAGGAGGGTTATGATTTTGACCTGTTTGTATGTATGTATGTATGTTCATCGGTTCCCTCATAACTTCTAAACTACTTATCGTAATTTAACAAATGAGATATCATTAGAAGCGTCTTGGCCGTCCGCTGGTTATAGGATATGTAAAATTACAAAAATATTCTTGTGGCGCCCTCTAGAGGACATTAAGTAGTCAACTTAAAAAAAATGTCATCATAAGGTACCGTGTTGCATATCAAAAGAAAGGGCTTAATTAGCACATTTCAAAAATATAAATATTGTAGGTAAATATTGTATGAGGCGCCTTCTGGAGAATGAAAACATCATAGTAGGCTCAGGTCTATAGATGGTTTATTTATTTGTGCTTTGGTCATAAACAATAAAGTGCCCTCATGATTCACGAGTTCTAGAGGAATTAGAAAGGTTGCGCAGTCTCCAAAATTATTAAAATAAAAAATAAGTTCAAAAACTAAAACCCGATTACTGAAATATTGCGCTCTAAAAAGCAAAAAACAAGATAATATGCATTAATGTGTTACATAAAATACTA
>NWSH02000525.1:9491748-9521500 GCA_002382865.2 Heliothis virescens | reverse complement strand
TAAATCGTCAAAAGTGGTTGCTGTCATTCGAAAATAATTGAAGAACTTTGATTCGTCTCTTCTAAGTTCACCCATTAATGTTTCAAATGTCCCAAGTGAAAATCTTTCCCGTAAAATAGGGTGTACCCAATGTTTTCTTTTATTTTGCCTTCTATTAAGATACCACCACAACACAACAATTTCGTCGTCCATTGTGCGCGCAGGTCCAAATTCAACTGAGGTAAGTACTTGACTGTCTGAATTTATTCCGGGATCCGATGTAATGTGAACACTCTGTCCGGTGTCCGGTTTTCGGCAGATCTGCCGGTCCGGCGTAGTGGGAACCCGGCCTAACGTCATGGCTCTGTTTCTCTCTCTCTTTTATCCACGTCTGCCCTATGTAGATACTTTCGCGACACTAGTTTCGTGTCGCGTTTTCATCGTGAAAGCAGTTGCATGACATTAGTTTTACAAAAAATATGCGCATGGCACGAAATTAATCCAGTGTCGCGAAATAAATGCATGCACTATGAAACTTCAAATTTACACGTGAAATTATTGATGAAATTAATGTCATAAAACTAATTTCGTGCCACTACTTTCGTAATGTAAATTCGGCTTAAGGTACGACCACCAACGACTTCTGTAGACGCACCTAAATGACTTTTGGTGCCGATGAGACAATTGGGTACTGATTTAGAGGGTAGCTCTCGATCGGTCGGAAACAATAATGAAAAGTTTTGAGTGTTCATAGAACATTGTGATACAGTAACAAAGGAATATATTGTAGTTTTAGGGTTTAAGGCTAATTGTATAGTTTTAATTAATTATTTTAACCTAAAGTCATAAAAAAGACTGTGAGTCTGTTATAAACATTAGACATTCTAAGTATACTTGACTCCTTAGAATTCCCAAAGGGTAAAACCTCGTTCCCATTGTATTTAGGTAATTTATTGTCATAATTTTATTCAATGTAACATTTTAAGCCTTACTAAACAACAACGAAATGAATCAAAAACAATTGAATTACGACCAATCCCCGCCATAACTTTGCTTACCGTGAAATTTTTAATTACTTCTTAACAGAAACAAAAGTCCATAAATTGGTGGAGTGCCACTTGGCAAGTTTTCTTTGCGGACACCCCGTAATAAAATTTCAAAAGCAACTCGAATTTAATACGATTTGTGTTTTGAATAATTTATCTGTATTATTCATTACTCCGCAACCCTTTCCCGCGCCGAATAAGCGCGAACTTCTTCAAAAAGTTTTATTGTTTACGCCGTTCTTTGGGAACTGGGTACAATCGTTTATTTGTCTCACTCACTCTTTTTATATATCTGTTCCCGTCTCTGTCTGACGTGTGATTGCTTAGTCGGAGGCTGCTTCCTTCCTGCCCTTTATTGGATTGATATCGGATTGTTATTTTTTTGTTCTGTTTAGAAAATTGGTCCGGCGCGTTATTTTTTTAGGCGGTTTTTCCGTCTACCCGGCTCTGAGGGGATTGCGATACATCTTTTTTTGTGACTTTTGCCTTATGATGGTGTATGGTGGCGCTGGTTTATTTTATTTTGTAGAAAATTTAAAGCTTTATGATCGGTGATGAAATTATTTTTGAGATTAATTGGAGAACATAAATCAGTTCTAATAAATAATACTTATTACAATTAGGTATCACTAGCTACTCTATAAAACTACTAAAAACATGACACATTCATTATTAAAGAAATAATTGAAGTAAGTAATAATAATGCGTAACCTAACAATAATATTTGAGTAAAAAATTTTGTGCCTTGATAATATTGAACAGAAAACCAATATATCATAATTATGCTCACATATCACACTTTTGAAAGCAATAAAGTTTTTAAGTGGTCATTATTCAGCAGTATATATCATTTAAGTATTCATAATTCACTAGTATGAATAATTGAATATTTTAAAAGCTGAAACTGTTCGTAATTTATTCCTTACCCTGGAACTATTATAAATAATTAAATAATGGACGGACGTACCCTACATTTCACGGTTTATTAACATTTTATTTATCGATGACCCAAATGATTCGGGAAACGAAAGGAGTACCTACCTATATTACTAATTAATTCTTTGCTTAATAAGGGATATTTGCGAAGGCCATTTAAATTAGCTAAGCATATTTCTTAAGTGCAAGGTTTTGGTTCCAAAAAAATTTCTTTTTTATATTTTTCGAAAGTGCGTTGTTTTTCCTAATTGGAACACGTCCTTTTTATTGGCAGATAAGACACGACCCCGTTACCCTTCTTTCGTACTTAAATGAACCAGCTAAAAATATTAGACAGTCATTCATAGCGCGAGTATTAAGAGCTTGATTACTCATTAGGTACGTAAAAATGGACAAATAAGAAAATTTTATTATGCTTAGCACTTTGCTGTTATGATTTATCGCCCGTTTACGACAAAAGTGTAGCTATATAAGGTTTGTTTCAGAATAATACTCACATTTTAGCACAATATGTATTCACACAACTAAAGCTGTACTATAATAGATAAATTATAATAATAAGCAGCTAATCTTACGTAATTTCAAACATCTTGATTAGCAATGCACACGAAATACCAAAATAATGCAAACGCGATAGTTTCTCAATCAAAGTGCATATAATTTCAGTGGCTTCTAAATATACCGATGGGAATTATGTCTGTACAAACATTTGGTGAACAAACTGCAATAGATAACAAGACATTATATAGTTGCAGAGGTAATGAAGAATACAGAAGTATTACTTTAGACAATGGAACTACTAGCGATTAGACTACTAAGTGATTAGATTTGATAAACGCTATATCTTTCTAAGCAAATTAAAGATAACGATAGTTAGGTAGGTTATGATTTGTACCGCACGATAGTATTTCATTGTTTTTTCGGTTTCAACTAGCAACTATCGACATAGTTTCTTGAGTGGAAAGAGGTTTACACTTCAAAGCAAAAGTATCGTGTTCAAGCTATGAGATAGAAAAGTGCGTTCTGACCTGGTATAAGAGAGGGTCCGAAAAAAAAATTCGTTAATCAACAATGAATGATTGACGAAATTTTTATTATCAGACCCTCTCTGTGGTTTTGGACATTGATTTTATTAATGTTCTATTTCAATTCTCAAAGCTTAATTTAGTAAACTAGTACTTCTGCATATTCGTATATTGCGGACTATTCTATTCATTATTCAGAACTGTTTGTGTTGGCAATCATAATTGAGTTATATTTTGCATAGTTGATGCACACAAGTCGGCCTTGCGCCTTTTACAGTTCTTTGACATCTCTCACCTCAAAGGGTGCCCTATTATCCTCGACAGCAACCATATTGTATTCAAAGTTGACATCTTCTATACTTTAGTGGTCGTTAATATTGCCGGTTGTAGTTTTTAAGTCATTTATATTATCTATAGCAGAATATAAATTATAGTTTTGAAGAATTGAAATTCTTAGATTTAACGCCACGAAGAACAATTTAATAAGTTTACGCTATTCATTTTTGCCACATAGGTCTACTTGTTTTCAGCGTCTCTGATAAGCATAAGAATTGAGTTACTGGTTTGTTAAGTCATTGATGTTTTTCTATTCTCAAGTGACAGTGATTATTAAGTGATATTATTGCCCTAAAGGTACCGAAATAACTTTCCTTCTTAACGGAAAACTAAACAATCATTACGATTACATAATTTCAGCTAGTTATCTCTACCCTTTAAGTATAGTTTTAGAAGTATCTGAATAAACTATAGAACAGGTGTTCCGCATAGCAACGTGAATGGATACCGAATAATCTCCTTAGTTAGCGAGAGATTATTACATTCACAGGCAAGCATATTATTAGTATTCCAAACATGCTTTTCATTGTTCTGCTTTCAAACTAGAATTCCCTTTAGATATTATGCTGGCTGCGACGCGATTGCAAATATTGAAATCGTTTGACCGCCACTAGGTTTAAATGTGCACCTTTGAACAGTCTATAATACTGCTAATATTGTAAATGCAAAAGTTTGTTTATTTGTTAGTCCGTCACGCAAAAACTACTGTACAGATTTTGATGAAACTTTGCAGAAATATAGCTTATATATTAAAACAACACATAAGCGATTTTATCTGGGCACGGGAAGTGGTTCCCTCGGAGAACGGGTTAAATTGCTGGCGGAAGTGGCTTGAGATACATTTTTTAAACATTTACTACGTATTGTTTTCATATTATATTAACTTTGATTACTTATAACCCTGTAGGTTGTACGTTTCACGTAATTATACGTACCTTACGTACGCCCCTTACGTTAATATTGCTCCGTTTTAGTGCAAAGTACATAGTTGGGAAATCCCCACTCATACGCGTGAGTAAAAGTGTTTACAGAAGTACCTAGATGTTATCAGTGTTTTGTCAAATGTTATTTAGTTTTATATAGATGCCTTATGTATATTATAATAAATAAGCATATCTCCGTAAATATGGCTTATTATGTTACTTTGAGAAGTAGTTTATCACATATTGTAGATACAACAGTTTTTATGAATGGGAATTCCTGAACAAAAGATAATCAATGATTCAACATTTTTTTAAGGAAACTTGGAGTTGAGATAATAATTCGTTTGGGAACAGTATGGCCAAAATTACACTAAATGGCTAAGAACTTTTTTTGACATAATAAAGATTAAAGACACTGGCATTGTTTAATTATAATTTTATATAATTCATATTATTTTAGGATGCCTCGAACCTTTTAATATGAATATTAAATGATTACCGATTTACGACCGCAAGCGATAACCAAATACAGGAAATAAATTAAATAAACTTTGATGAACTCATGTATTAGTAATTATTGTTTAATTCCATATAAAACAAAACACAACGAAACTGAATGAATTGTTATTGTTGTACTCGTAACGACTTTTGTAATATTATGGTGCATACGAACGTTAGTATTTAAAGAAATATCGAATGGCATTGAAATGAATATATTCTTATCAACTAGGCATAGTAAAGTTGACCTAAAGAAATTATTTTTTTTGGATACGTAGAAAATAATTCACTACTTACGTTTGCAGCTTTAACTGTCCAGTTTATAGTCTCCTTTTCAAAGTGACTATGTTTTTACCGTAAAATGAAGTACTACTTGGCTTTTTAAAATATTTAAATTTAAAAAAAGGGGGCCATTTGGGAAATGTATCTAATGAAATGCTCCTCTTGCTACAATTTGCGAGACATTTCCACATAAGACACTTATACAGACATAGAAACACTTCCTTTTTTAAATCACTTAAAAAAAAACTCCAAACAAAAATAAACGTAATAAAAACCAGCCTAAACAAACGAAGAGAGATAAAAAAATAAAACACAAAAAAAAGGTTTGGTCTGCCGACCTAAGTCAATAGAAAAGAGAGTGAGGGTTAAAATAATAATGGAAGAGACGGTAATGACCCCACGGACGACTGATAAGTTATCTTGACAACGGTCAGTGCAATCGGAAGTGTGTTGTACAGCTTTAGTAGCTTCGTGTTCATGTTCTACAAAAGATATGCCTTTGTGTTTGGATTGATAATATTTTTGTAACGTTTCATTCATTACAGATATAAGTTGGAGCATGTTAGCATTCGGTTTAATAAATAATGTTAAATATTCAACAACTGCAATGGTTTCTTCGGTATCAAATTCTGTGTCTGTAGTTTCTGCAATAATTTTACTGCGTTCATCATTTATATCACATAAATGGCGAAAGCAATAAAATTATTGCTTCGAGCGAATTTTCGATTACCAGACTTTAAAGGTTCATGTGAATCATTGGCAACTCATGAATTTCGAAAGTTGATAATGACGTTGGCATGTCTCAGGATCTGAATCCACATTCTTATGCTCAAAAACCTGCTCTTTAGCTTCTAGGCTATGACGTCAACTGTTATTTATCAGATAGCTTAATGTTTAAGAATGAAATATAGGTACGCATTCTGCCACGCCATATTGAATATGGAAGGTAAAATCAACAGGCCAGTGGAACAGATCTTTTATTTTTAATAAACAATATTCTAAGAATGGTTCATTCAAACTTCTTAATAGTTTAACTAGCGTGTTTAACAAAATATTTATAGAAGGTCTCGATGCAATTAGAAATGTGTGTGCAGCGGTTTGCGTGCAACCGGCCTTACGGTTGGAAGTTTCAATTAGTGCAAGAACTTCACGTCTTTATTTCTGAAAACTTACTTTATTCTAAGAATAAAATTGTTTTGTGTAAGGGATTGTACACAACGACGGACGTAACACGCATAGGTTTTATATGCACGCGAACGAATGGCTACATTTAGTTTTTTTGTTGAAGTTACCTCGCATATTTGCTAATGTGCACTAACCGTATTATTTTGATTAATTATATGCTTTAAGAGCTTGAATAAAAGGGGATCATTAAAAGCGTCTTGCTATTTTTGATAAACTTTGCGGGTCTCAGACATTCCAGCTGGCAGAGCAATAAGCTTTTCACTATTATTTACATCTATCACAGATATTATGATGATTCACATAATAGTTGCATTACGTATTCAATCTACAAAAGGTTTCCTAGAACAAAAAGTTAAATCCTTCAACTCTCGAGGATCAGTTTTAATATGACAAACGTTATTATTGAATGTTTTAATACAGTACTTTAAGCTGCAATTTACTGCGTAATTGAAACTGTATAAGATAATATGCATTGAAACAATTGAAATATAAAAGGAAAAACAAGTAGTACATGAGTCTTTGTAAATGCGATACAATTAAATTAATGCTACTTAAAAAGATCACATAGAGATACTTCGACTGATATTATTGGTTCATGTTACTTATAATTGCATGAACTTTGCTTTTAATATTTATATTTTTTACATAAAAATGATTTAAAAATGAGTCAACATGGAGTTTCTTACCCGGTCTTCTCCACTAATAGTTATTTTTGAAGTAGGCTACTAAAAATGCAATTTCATAAGTGCCTAAGTGCAATAAATGATTCAACTTTAACGTTAACAAAATAAACCGCACGTGCATATTTCATAGTCTTATCGTAATTTCACAAAAAGTAAAATGGTCCCTATCAAATGATAGTGAAATTGAAATCAAACAAATAAGACAAACCACAAAATCTGATCTTATTCAAACAATTTCTTTATACAAACGCAAATGAAGCTGATTTTCTCTTTATGATAAATATTTTCACTTTTTTAATTTATTTATGCCAATAATAGTACGGCTAATTTCCTGCCAATTCTTTTCACTTGAGTTTTACAACGTAGGAATTCGGCAGAGAAATATTATTATTAATTTGGCTGTGATAAAAACCTGTTGAAGTCTCTTTTAATGTGTTATTAAAAATAAATGAATGATAAAAAACTTGAGATGGATCATCATAATTTTATTTTTAGTTTTATAATCACTACTCGAGGACACACGTCAAAAATAATAGGTATTTAGGTAAATCAGTTTCCAATGCTAAGCTACAAATTACTCTAAAACTATGCGTACAATGTTAACACATCAAACCAGTGAAAGCAACCCATTGAATACATTTAAATTAAATTATATTAACACTTTGCTGTACAACAAATCTCATTCATAAAGTTCTAATAGCCATCACGTCTGTTCGCCTCGCACACTCCGCGTTTGACGCAGGTCCATATTGTTCGGTTAATTCACGAAATAGTCGGCCGTTGTTACTTTCAACGTGATGGGCCAACGCTTTCGCCTCGCTCGTGCCTTTTGATGGACAGGTGCCCTTTTTATAAAGAAGAAGAATTTTAAATGCTCTGTTTGTTTTATTTAGTAGTGTCTTCTTCCAGCGGATTACTTCCCGCAGATAAATAAAAAAGTGCCTGTATGTTATTCTGATAAGATGGCTAAGTTGCGTTAAATTCCATTCTGTTATTTTTGCATGAAAGAATAATAAACATACATACACACTTTTATAGGTAGAACACTCTTAAAAATATTTTTGCTTTAAAACTAGTACGAGACGTTTAAAATGGTTGATATTGTATTTCTAACAAATACTACAATTTATTGAGACATTTCCTGTTAAAATGTGATTCACATTACTAATGTTTTTTCCTCGAAGATGTTAGCTAAATAGCTAGTTAATTTGGATGTATTTCTGAATAAGTACACCCACATTTCGACATTCATTTGTGAATAACACTGAAAGTTTTTCAGTAATCGTAGGTGCGGTAAGTACACAAAACTGACATTCACTAACTTTACACACGGGGAAACTGTAGGCGGCAAAACGAATATTTGTTTCAAATTACGGAATTCACTTCCTACACCTTCTCATTATGGCCTCAAAATAATCATTTAATTAAATCTGATAGTGAAAATTTTGCCTAATATTAAATTATCGTAATCAAAATCTCATTACTTAAAATAAGTTTATAAATCAGTTTAAAAGATAAATAAATTCCAAATCGCAATTCATGTTTCGCAAATAGATTATGTTAATGGACTCACCGTAATGGACTTTCGTGTTCATCGTTTTGCATTAACTAAGAACTTCTGAGAAATTGAAGAAATAACCATTTAGTAGCGTTATGTCAGGCGAAGAACTATGTAATAGATACGATGCTTGATACAAATAAAACGCAATGGTCAGATGGTACAAGTGGTTCCCTGATAAGGGAAGTGTTCGGTTGATAACGGGTCCGATGCACACGCGAACACGCTGGTACTGAGGCGAGTAATTGCAGAAGGTTTACTACGAATATACACGAGTTGGGCACTTAAAAGTCACTCAGATTTCTATGTGAATATTTTCTTATAAATTACAAAGAAGTTGATTGATGTCGGAGCACCACTAGGACGCTCATTAGCTAGTAGATTCCTGCTTACTATATTCATATTATAATTTTTACCTTTTTCTGTCGGGCACTATCCTGGTAAACAGATTTAGTTTATTTTTTTTTCTATCATTTATTGCTCACGCAATTTTATTAATTAACTCAAATAATTAGGTATTCACCTATTTTGAAATACTGAAACATACAAATGCGGCTAATAACATTTTGGTAAAATTTTTGAAATATCCAATGTCACAACGAACAATTATACAACACTTAATTTGTCTCCATCAATAATAAGAGGTTTTGCGGTATTTTAATAAAGCATAATTAAAATGGTACATATTACCTAAAAATCAATGAATTAAGATGTTAATGGAAATTGAAATAACAAGACTTTTGAACTTCTGTTAGTTTCGTACCGCTGACGTTAATCGCATGCTCGGCCCCGGTGCAATCCGATGAGATTTTTATTTAGTAGCCGCCTAATGAATCCGCGCACTCAAATATTTTAATGCTATTATAGTACCTAGTTTGTCTGTCTGTCTACATCCATTTTTGTTTTGCGTCTCCCATGGCAGTTGGTCTGATTGGAGGAGACTCTTTAAGAAATAACCAGTACCCCTATACCTACCCGATTATTCTATTTTTCTTATTTTCGCTACTGTAGATACATTTAATTACAAAGGAATAAGTAAAAGAATATTTTTAAATTTTTACTTAAATTTTGCTGGATAAAACCCAGCTCCCAGAAAAAGTGAAAACATTTTCACTGTTTTCCTGGGAGTTGGATTACTTATTGCAGAAATTACGTACCATGCAGTTTTAGTGTCTGCTAATAAATCTACCCTAAATGAATTATGGAACAATACAAATTATTATGTCGTTATGCGTCATAATAAGCGTGCAATATTGGCTGTTGGCAAACAAATAAAAGAAGACCTTTGCTCAACACTTGGACATTCAATACAAAGCAGCTGTTGATACAAAAACATGTCATGACGTTAACACACCTACACAAACACGCCGTTTGAATTATTTAGTAAACGCTCGTTATCACGTTTATTTGTATAAAATTATTATCTATAATCAATGCATATCTATATCGATATCGTTTACTAGCTTCACGCGGTGAGATAAGTCAGTGCGGTAACAACATCTAGCGAGAGCGGAGTTGTCCCTAAGTTTTCCACTGTGAATTTTATCTAACGTGGTGAACGGAAGCCGGCCGATGCGCACATCTCGTTGCCGCATCCCGTTTCACTCGGCCCTCCGCCAATCGCCTCCGACCTCCGACCAAACGGACCTCTACACCTCGATTCTCCCTCAGTCTTACTGTGGGCGGCGCGACGCACGGACGTACGCCACGGTCGCTCGGCATCCGCTCGCGAGCTTTCGAATTTTACCTGTGGATTGTCAGTGACATGTGTCTGTAAAAATACTATCAAATATAAACATTGTGGATTTTTTCTGGATTAACCCTGCCCTGTTTCGAGTTCCGGGAAAATCTCAGCATATCATATTCAAGGTCGGTGTGTTATGTATGCTTTGCGAATAGTAATGCGATTGGATGCATTCGGAATGTCACCCGTCCAGTCTTTATAAGTTGGCATTAAAGGATTGCCGAGGTGAAGGAAATCTTTATAAAGTTCGTGTATCGGAGTTCGTTGACGTCTCGTTGTAGACTTGTTTTTTCTTTAATTATTTTTTGTTGTTTGACCGGTGCGTGAGACGAGGTTCTGCGCTCACTCGATCATTCCTCCATCACTATAAATAAAGAACAATCGGATATTGGAGATTTCAATAGCAATATCCGGTTTTGCACGGAGTGAGTAACGTGCAGGTTTCCTGTTTATCTTCGAAACAATAGAGCATTTTAGTCTCGATGCCAATCTAAACACCATCACTGAACGAACCATTAACTTCCTAGGCGTGTGTTTATTTTTATCTTCAGGCTAAACTATTGATTGGAATTTCTCTATTAACTCGCAGTTTATTTATTTTGATAGTTCTGTCTGAACGTAAAACAGAAGTTTTGCGAAAAATATTCTAATAATATGAATCAGAGGTAGCTGAACCGAGGAGAATGGTTTTTTAACGTTAAGATGATCTCATCAGTATCTGCCTATTCAAGTATTATCTTGTCGAAGAAGCCATTGTTTAATTATCTAAGGTTTTACCTTTGACCAATATTGTAGATTTAAATGTCTTCATTCAATTTACTTGGCTGAATCATATTTGCAGGTGTTGCAAATATTGATAAATCTGATTACGCATACATTTACAATTTCTAAACACAACAATTCCTATGTTTGGCAACTCATCTATAATACATAAACAATAGAGATACTATTGTAATAAAGTTTAGAGAATAAGTATCACATTCAACTGTTCGCACATTCAGACCTGACCGCCGATCAATGTTGATGAAATTATAGTGATTACTGATAATGATACAGCAATAACACTCATGAACGAATCGGCGCATATCCTTCACACGGGACTTGCGTTGATTGCTTCCATGGTGATTACACCTGACAATACGTTACACGGTGCTTTAGAGGCTCCTACCGTGTCAAGGATAGCGTTGATAATGTTGACGGCAACGACATAATTATTAAATAATTACGTGCCTATCCAAATTCCTTGAATTATGAAGCAATTGAAGTTAAAGGAAACGCTAATGAGCGTGAAGTTTGTCATCCTAAAAGTGATGTGGCCAATGTCAATTGAGATAAAATTGGAATCGATTCGAAGAAACGAGGGTGAATGAATTGTTTTAATAATGGATTTCTTCTTATTATTTTTTTCAATATCCACCTGTATCGGTAAAAATTGATGCCTGTCCGATGGCCTAAAAACGTAAATACATTAGGACCATGGGCAACTAAGCGAAATAAGGAAAAAGAGTTAGGGTTCGTAATGTTTCATATTCTGTACCCCACATTCATCAACTAGATTAAGATTTGTGCTAACGTTTATATTACCATAAGCTACGCCTAGTAATTAGTCCCATAATAACTGTTTATAATTCAGACTGAAGTTATAAATGGCGTAAAATTTAACTCAGAAACAGCCACTCAGATATAACTCAAGTAAAAATAATGGAATTAAGAAAAAATGAAAAGTTTTTACTGTTACTTAGGAGTTTTTTTTTAATATGATTTCTTAACGAATAACTTGTTAGATCGGTTTTTTCTGATCGTCGTACATGTCACATCAGTAGATCTTTTTCGTTCAGCGTATTATTAAATTTAAATTATTACTACCAAAAGCTGTATACAGAAGCTGTATACAGAAGCTGTATAATAGAAGTCCCCTTTTAGGTTCGGCGAAACTAATTATGAAGTAATCAAAGTAGACCCTTTTTAACAAACTAAACCCAAAGACCCTAAGCCATCCAAAATGGCAAGCGCAGAAACTCCAAAATATTTTACAATAACTTGTAGTCATCAGTTAAAGTCAGTTGAAAATTCGCAACTGTCTGCGGAAGATTGAAAGCGGAATAGTTTGACTCTCGACGTTCTCAGCTAAAAGCTAATTACTACAAGGTAAGGAGTTCGACCACCGACTAACTGATTTGTGTCGAACGCTTCCCGGCTAACAACGGAAGTTGTAAAATTGGGAAGTAGGTACTCGCCAAACGACGGTCCTGAGAAACAAAACGTCTTAAAATAGAATGAACGATGAGCTTTGTTAATGGAACTGGTTAAACTACAGCGTTTACTTAAACAGTCTATATTTAAATTATAAAGAGCATCGATGTGTGTGTACGTACACGTGTATAATTTGCTTCTTAGATTGTTCATTCGTCATAATTAGGTATGAGAAATTTAGCTCGTGCCGAATGCGGTGGGACCTTGGTTAGTTTTACTATATTTTAACTTAACCGTGGGTGTTTACTGTCGTAATTTACCTTAAGCGTGTCATAATAGAAGATTATCTTTTGACGGACATGAGGCGAATTATTTTGCATGGTCCACGACACCCGACTATTAAATAAGTCCTCCGGAAAAATATATATAGACTCGGAGCCGAAATAAATTTTCAACCGTTCAAAGTTTCAAAGCAAATATAAAGCCATGAATATTCAGAACTAGACCTATGATAATAAAGTTGATATTTCTATCACGAGTTTTCACAGGCACTGTGGCCGGTTGTTGTCTTAAAACTTTTCCTCCGATAAAATAGACGCAGTTATTGCTTAGATTTTGCCTAAGCCTTCATAACATCACAGGGAAACTGTGTTAAGCCTTCTAGTAGTAAGCACGAAGCAATACTCTGGAACAATGTGCGGCTTAATTTCAAAGCGCTTTGTTTAAGAGCCAATCAAAATTATGCACGGCGGCTTCCATATTTCTGGAACGTCAACTCAGTAGGTACGCGGTAACGAGTTTTGTTCCCCCACACCGTTCGGGAACAACTGCTGAGGCAATTTTAGCTTTTTCAAGACTCAACTGTGAGATTCTGTTCCAAGCAATAGTCGTAAATTCAGCTGGGCCCGTCAAGGTGTTTAATTTATACAGGTCTTTGAACACCCATACGGTATGGACAAAAGAATCATTTGTCTGGCTCTTGGAGCAAGCCATTCAAATTATAATTATACGAGATGTGTTACTTAGCCTATTAAAGTGTCTAAAATTAACGTACGTCGAACCTATTAAGCTGTCCACAGCGAACGGACAAGTTTTAAATAACTAAACACGACAGAACTCGTCCTTCTTTATGACTAATTTCAAACGGAACTTCATTCATCTCCCCACCAATTAAGAAAATTTTGGTCATTAAAATTAGATTATTACAAAAGAAATCTTTTTTTTACCATCAACAGAACAGATTATCAAAGGACAAAATTTACTTCTTATAAAGAAGTTTTATCTTTCCATCGGTGTTTTGTCTTTATATTTTTGGATTTCCTTTAATAGATTATCGATTTGGTTTTCACTGCCTATTATGTTTTCCCTACATTCTAATTTATTCGTTCTTCGTATCGGAGTTACTAAAAATATGTTTTAACTGTCAGCGTGACGCAACGCAGAGTTTTCTCGCGGGCGACAAAGCTAAGCTACGAGTAATTACTCTAAGACTTCCGTACTAGTGCCCCGTGCGGAATGGTTGTCAGCCGTGGGAACATCGCGAAATTGACGGTTTTACTTTTGCTTTTGATTTTATTTTAAAAACATAATAGTTCTTTTCTGCTCTTCCACAGTAGTGTTTGCTGAAAGTAATTTAAGTATTTGACCAAAAGCTATGATACTGTATTTGATGAAAATTGAAAGGAAATAAAGGTATAGTCGAGGAGGACAGCTAAATGCAGAGTGAGGCATTTTTGTTTGCATTTGGTTGATTAGTAAAATTTGTGTATTTCAAATTTATCTTATAATCTTTGGACGCACATACATTGCTAGGAAGTTAGGAATTAAATCCTAAAATTGTATACTCTCTCGTGGTACTCATAATCAGTTTAGTGTTACGTTTACTGTTGTTATAAATATAACTGTATCAAACCTTCAACAGGAATTTGTTAAATACTCATTAAAAGGCAAACCACGCAACGCACTGTACCGCGACACCTTAGCATAGATACCATACTTACTGCTGTAAGAATAAATAAATTCAAGCATAGTTTTTACTTTGAACAATTACACCGCCGCGACACCGATTCTCGACATGAAATTAACCATGGTAATTCCAAAAGTCACTCGTTTTTCACAGAAATATAATAATTTCTCATAGTTACGGGTTCGTGCAAACGTGGATCGCGTTCTGCGGTCATAACAGATAACTTGTCTAATACTCGGAGTTCACTCGGCTGTGGTTATAGGTACTTAACATCTGCCTGCACTCGCTCCATTTGCCATTTCTGTGACGTCATAGCCCGTTTTCGGGCGAATTAGCGCCGAGAATCGCAAAGTCAATGTACGATATTCATGATTTATTTATAGTTTGAACTAGTAATTGTAATTAGCAGCTAGTCAACATTATTTACATAGATCGGCTGTGGAGCGTAAACATTCAGGTTTCGATTTACCTAGTTTAATGAAATTGTTATTCAGTGTACCTACAGTGTGTGAAGCGAAGAATTTTTCGTTTGTACGTTAATAATTTTGTTACCTGTTATGCTGGATATTATAAATATTTTATTGAAAACGCGTTTGAAAATAGTGCAAAATTTTGCTTATTCATCACTGCTTCAATAACGTATTCCATGTTTTTACAATCGTTGAGTATTTCGCCAAAAGATTGGATGCTATTTTAGCACATCCAAGACAAACAGAGCCATTCATCCTTGCCAGAAAATTGTACGAAATCCGAATATCGTACGTGCTTTTATTTTATTGCGATCCTCGTCTCACAGGAGAAGATGATGATGAAATGTGTCACAAACTCCGATATGAATTACATTTTACTTCAGACCGGTGACGTATCCCGTGAGACTTCAAGTCTACCAACGCATTACTCAAACTAATTTCACGAAATCACTGTCTACTTGTTGTTTTGTTTCGACGTATCTGCTAACTATTTGGTTCTATTTAAAGTGTTGTTTGGTAGTTTTTTAACATCGCTTTTTGTAAGGCTTAGCCTACTGCTACTAGCCTTAGCTTATATTTGCGCAATTTCGTTTTTAAATTAAAATATTTCATCAAAGATAAAATTTAAAACCAAATATTGCAATTAAACATTGCAAATATGCATTAAGTATTAAAACAAATTACTTTACATCAACCTTGGTACACTTCATTTCACACATATTCCAGATATCAAAAGTCCTTGACGGTGAGATAGTTATCAAAACTCATTTGACTATTAAAAGCAAATTAGTGTTGCCAGATACCGCAAACATCTATTTATAGATAACTGCCATATTTCACGTTATTATTGCCATAGCAATTATGTGTGTAGGTAGGTATATTTATTATAATATTATCGTGTATATATTTTCTCGATACTCAGAACTAGGGCTCCTTGTACTCAAATAGTATCAAAAGGCTATCGCACAGTGATCTAGGCGACCGTAATGGCAAGGCCAAACAGATGACGTGTCGGTTCGGAGACAACACGTGGCCAGGCATAGAAAGTGATAATATTCACGGCCGGTAACATTATGCATACAATGCAATTATTTAAATGGTACTAGTGACTTTTAAAGAATATTGCTATTTTTGAGGAGTGATAAGGAGAATGATATATGTAGGTACAGATGATATACCTACTTAGTTACCATATAAGTTTGAAAATTATTTTTTAATATTGACTGATATGTGCCTTGTAGGAAAGTTTAAGTTTGGTTTGGTTTTGCCAAATGTATCTATGTAGTAGTTCGGTAAAAGAGTGATATAATATACTGAGGCAACTAAATAACTGACAATGTAATCATTTTGACTACCGAATAGTTTCGATGCATGTACAAGTAGATAGTTGCCAGCCCGGATAGTGGATAAGCGTATGCTTTTTATTCAAAATGTCCTAACGATAACGAGTTTCCTGTTACTAACGATAAATACACCATTTTATTGTTCCAATTGCTACATAAAAACATTAAACGTTATTTTACACCACATTTAACATCGCACTCGTGGACTAAATGCAAACCAATTTCATGCAATATTTTAAATTTTATTCACATTAAAATTTGGTATGGTAAATAGGTAACCTTATCTAAGAATATTTTTATACATCAGATATACCTAGGTTTACAAAAAGAAAACGTTGTGCCCTAAGGGTTATTTATTTTTGACTCTCTGTGAGGTCTGATCCGAAAACTAGAATTGTGTTGTAACAAAAAGTAAGAAACGTGTTTAAGAAAAAATTTGTATGCCAATTTTCTTTAAGCACGTGTAACGCCTGCTTTTTAATAACACCAGAAAAAAAATGTATTATGATGATAATAGGAAGGTATTTTAGTCTGACCATAAGAATAGCCATTGATTGCAACGGTTGTTACAATAAAATAACATTGCTAATAAATGAATCTCAAACAAAAAATCTGTGATAAATAAACCATTCGTATCTCAGTAATTAATCTCCAATGAATAACTGTGCCTAAGTAAGAACGACAATTAGTACAGCATAAGTAATTGCATAATGCGTATAAACGCGGAAAATTGATTTAATTCATACGTGACGAGATAAAAGGGAAATATCGTAAAACTAGATTTATTTTCATCTTGTGTCGTACTTATGTAAGAGTATGTAACACTGGCCATTTACACTGTTTTATTTTCATTAAGATATGTATTGTTTGTAGGTATGTTTATAATTCATGGTGTTATTACAAAAAAGGTACGTGTAGGTACGTGTTTGGATTAAATTTTGTATTTGATTTTTCAAAATATGTGTCAAACGTCTTTGTACCTTATTACTATTACTATAAAATTGAGATTTTAACAATTCCTATGATACAAATATATTTCTTTAATTTATACATAACTAGCTACTCGTCCCGGCTATGCACTGAAATAAATATACATGCTTAAATAATCTCGTGACCTATAATGAGTTATTCATTCTATTTGTAGTAACTGCACGAAATTTTTTCCATAGTTTTTGCTAGCGGATTAACAAACATGGTCTTGGACTTTTTATAATACCTACCTAACCTAGGTAAATGTTAAATGAGGAAATAGTAGGAACGTGACTATGAATAGCCAAATTTATAGGTAATCCTAATTCTATTTCTAGAACATAATGATATGTTTTCTACCACTGAAGTTGAATATTAATTATGGTCTAGTCTAATTAGAAGGTCTTCTAGTAATAAGTTAATAGTAGGGTATTATCTAAGTACATAGTAATACGCTATCAATTATTATTATTTGATGACTGTAGGACGTTTGTGGTCGAATACGTAGAACTGAAAACTTACTATCCAACTAGGTAACTAACTTCGTATGGCTTACATAACAAAGACTCATCATCTGCCTAACTTTTTCTCAATTATCTCGTGGTTGGCTTTCAGGCTGTCTGACTTCATTGGTAAGACTGACAGTCAGACTTTATGACTTCTCTTACCCGTAACGACTGCCAAAATGTTCAAATGACAGCCTGGACCCGCTAAATTAATGTGCCTTCCTAACATTGAAGAACTCGACATAATAAGATAGTTACTCATCCTCGGATCGATCGCGCTAATCATTGCTTCAACTTATAATTATTCGACCTGTGCGGCTGTTACTTTGCCACGTGCTCCTACATAATAAAGACGATTCTATTCTAAAACGTTACAACTTTTGAACCAGATTTCATGACCCACTATTGCATCTATATCGAGTGGGGTAAATGCCACTGATATTACCGTAAACCATACCCCTTTGTTCGTTCAATCGTAATCACAAATTCACAATGCACACATCCGATTTATATTATTGTAAGTGCGTTAGGAAATTGCCCTCATACATTCACCCACACTGGTTTCACTTATTTTCAGTTCAAAATGAATTTTATGGTGCAGTGAAAGTCACTCTGGTGACTGCAACAATACAAACGATGAATTTAAAGCCCACATATGAATAAAACATGAAATCTTTTCTATTTATGCAAAAACGTATTTTATCGTAAGACTCTTATGCTACGCAAATGTGTTGATTTTCAACAGTAAAGTTTCATATTGAAGTATTTATCTACGTACTTATACATTTTTAAAGTACCAATTATATTCCTTTTATGTACTTAAGAATAATAAAAATCATTAATTGCCGTGTCCTATTATATTGTTATTACCTTTGTTAAGTCCTTATTTTTTATTGCATCACTGTTTTATATTATGAAAAATAAATAATAATTTACTATTACAAAGAGATTATAGGCATCTAGAATTTTAATAGCCTTACTTATCACTGATGACACTAGCTGTTAATAGTTGACTCTGATTATTTAAGTTAATATTCAAGCATTTTACCACTCAATATTGGAATTAAGATTAAATAATAATTCCCTTGACATCGATCTTTTATATTTCTCTTTACACGTTATTCTTATGGCCACGTTTGTCATAAAAGGAAAATAATCATAGCAACGGTTACCACTCGTTGTCATAAGCCTCTTATGTATTTGTTTGCGACGTCTTATTTTTCAATAATACATTCATAAAATTGTAAGCATTTAGATTGATTCAAAGCTTAAAAAGTTATCAAAGATTTGTATGGTACTTTATAAAGTAACTTCGATACCGAACAACAGCTCCTTTCGGAGCAACTTTGAACATTCAACTTGTCATAAAACTAGAAAGATGACTATTAAGTTTGTGAAAGAATTCTTTTAAAGTATTCTTAGTAACTTGACGTAGTTGCAGGGAGTTGCATACAGTCTTGTTGGGTGCATAAATAACAGCAGTACGGGTACTTACGACAGCGAGAAAATTACTTATCGCTACTGACTTGATGTTGTGGAAACTTTGCTTTTGTTTTTGGTATAGAATTGCAGTGGCTTCTGAAATCTTAGATGTTCTTATAATGGATCAAGACAGCATATAAGTACGTATATTATTTCTTGTAAAGCTTGTCGAGAACTTTAAGTATTTAGGTAATAGTATTCCTTAAGGTCGTGGGAATCAACTGAATACGGGTAGTTCAAGACCTTTTGTTATATCAATACTTAAAGGGAAATCAATGTAAAGATGAATTTGTCATTGACAGTTTTCATTGTGAAACTTTCGGTACACAATTTTATGTAAGCTGAAATTATTATTGGAGTAAAAATACATTATTGAAAACCAGGTGTTCTAACAATTCTGATTGACTACAAGCGCTTAATAAGATATCCTCAACTTCTAAATTGTATTCTAAAGCCGGCCTCCATATTTTTACGAGGCATCACAAAAACTAAAAGGAGGCTTACTCGCAATAACTAAACAGATAAGCAAGGGTCGCTTTTAGTAAAGAATGCTAGTTAGCGTTACGAGCGAGGGGAATGCTGCTGTAAAAACCCTCGTAAAATGTGATGGAAACTTGTAATCATCGCTCCTTCAATTTTGTAAGCAAACGTTGAACAAAACTTTTCATATTTGGCTCCAAGGATCTTGCAACTTAGTGAATCAAAACTAAAGTACACGTAAAAGGGTGACTCAATATCTGTTCAGCTTTATCTCAAGTATTTTGCTCGCCAACTTTCTTATGCTCATAGAATAGTTAGTAATCTATATGATGAGACTGCCCATGTAACCTGCACAATTTCAGCTATCGCATAAATGACAAACATGCCGATTATTTGGCGATCTAAATAATTTAAAGAGGCGTGCTATAAGTACTCATATTTCTTGGTTAAAATTGATAATTTTGTAAGCAAATGTAATGTTCATAGAAGGTGCTTTGCTTTGATCTTGTAAAAAGTAGCTTGAGTACTTGTTTGCCTTACAGTTTCAATGTTAGTTATTTATCCAAATAAACTGTATTAAGTAGGTAGATATATTTATTTGTAAGCTGTTAATAGCAATCTGCGGTGTGCAGTTGTTCCGACTCCAAATATAGACACAAGGATATCATTCATTTAGAAAGGTGAAACGAAAATGTTTAATTCATTATGTCGTTTTAACTAAGACCCCTTATTTTCGCACACAACTTATTATCATTAATAAAGCAGACAGACGTTCGTAATTTCTAGGAACTAGTTACCTTACTTACAATAAACATAGGAAAAAATAAAAATTGAATAATCATGATGCATGCGCGAAGAAAAAGCGTGAGAAAAATGTATGTATAAAACTAGAATGTGCGGAGTTGTATGTCTTGTTTAATTGAAGACTTTATCATTCAACTATGCATTAGCCCACCGGGTATAACAATTTTGCATTAAAAGAGCTACACGTTGAAAGTACTTTTATCGGTTTAAAATCTAGACTGGGTGCAATTATTTGAATTGCTGCACAAACCTTCGTGTCACGTAATATACAGTCAGTAACACCAATAAACACTGTTTCTCGGACACCATCGGATGTCCAGCCGTTCATTACTAGACCAAGATTATAATCGAAGCATTAGCCGTCTGGACAAGAAATGAGCGCTTTGCTGAGTAGCGTCGAACGGGTTTCATCGACCCTATACTAAGAGTCACCACGTCCGTCGTCTATGCACTTAAAATCGTAGTTTTCACCTCGGATCGATCGTTCGCGTCACATCGATCGCGGTCGCGTGGTACCGGTCGCGCGTAGTAGTGATGCGGACTGCGGTGTCACCGGAGGCCATTCCTCGGTCAAGTGTACCTGTTTAACCACATAAGGTTGTTCGCAATATTGACGTTGTTGCCTCTGGCCCGCTGATAAAGCTTGCATTCCCATTTCCAATGCTTTGACTTTGACTAACTGTGTGAAAGTTCCCGTCGTACACACTTGATTACAAATTACGATTCTGCTCCGACAATTTAGTATCTCGGCCTATACAGCCGGCCTGCGGTCATTGAATTGAATGACATCATTATTGCAAAGCAGACAATTGACGCAATCATAACACTCGTTCTTTATTAATGTTAAAAGATAAGATGTATGTGTATTACATTGGAGCAATTTTTCGCTTGGTAGCTTACCGCGATGTTTTTATTTTCATTGTCTATTTGCTTGGTTGAGGTTGCGCAATTTTATGTGTGGTATTATTTCAGTATTCGATTATCTCGATTTATCCAAGCGTGTATTTGTATAAACAATCGGGATTGTTATTGTTTTTGTAAGATCAAACTTAGCTAATCCTGAGTTATCTACTTACTTATTGGCGAGGGATTAACTTATGTTTTATTATACATATTCCTATCTGTAAATCGCTTTCATTTTGAGTAAAAAAATGTTACGTTACCGTAGGTATTACCTAACTATTCGATGCATGAACACCTTTTAAGACATCTACTTTTCTCAAAACAAATCTTCATCGTATTCTTAGCTGAAATGTCTGAAAGCTACGAATAAAATCGCTAACATTTTCTGAAAAATGTCTTTCATAAATAAAACAAAATACATACGATACTCGATACATTTGTTATAAAACGCAAAATGCAATTTCCCAAAGAAAACTATTTGCAATAATTTCGCGTATTTCAAAACATGTTGTAAAATAGTCCGGGTCGCAGTTATCGTGCAGCCAATGCGTTTGAACAACAATAATGTTCTTATCAGACGTATTGCTAGGTGCATTTTCTATTACACCACACGGTGTTGTGTGGGCTTCATAAAACAATCACCAATTGTTTTTTGTGCCTTCACCACCGTGTATTTCTCTACGTGATGATATTGAATAAAATTTCCTCATTCCCGGCAGTCACTTGTTTAAGTTCATAGTCTAATCTCCGATCTTTAAATACTATCTGTGCAATTCCTTTAGCGTTGTTGGTATCCAATTAAAATGTTAAAGCTTGTACTTGCTTGGAATGCAATTTTGTTAGAATTTTGCAACAAAATAATGTATCTTCCGCAAAATTGTTTGATGAAGTTCTATACCGTTATACCTGACTAAAAAATGTGGTAAGATCATGAATAGGTAACTTCAAAGTACGGATCAACAATCCCATGAAAATAGCTTTGGTATCTCAAGCATTGTGAATCAAATAGTTTATGTCACATGCACTATTAGTTATTTACAAAGAGCCATATGTGTATCTAAGCAGTTGTTACTCTGTGTCTCTAATGTTCCAAAATTTCATACTTGGTAGAACAATAGCCACGGTTTGGGAATGTTTGTGGGAAGCGAATTTATTGTCACGTCATATGACTGTGCGGTGTTTTGCAAACATTCGGTGGACTATAAACATTTTAGAACCTCCGAGTAGTAATGAGAACTTTTTATGTAGATGCAGTTCTGTGGACTATGGACTATGGTATTTTGTATTTAGTAGTGTTGCGTGCCAGGAATTTGTCACTGTTACGTGTCCCGAGGGTGCCGTATGGGATTGTGGTTCCTATTTATTGTACGAGATAAATGTTTTGTTGCAGTCACTAGGGCAATGGTGCTCATTTACTAGCTTTGCTAATTTTGATACTATTTATTGCATGGAACCTAGGATGCATAAAAATATACCCTAACTAGGTTGCTCAGATAGATTGTTTGATCTATTGACTTTCATAACTGATAATTTCTATATGCCTCATAGTTTAAAATGAACTCATAATTAGCTTATGCTTTAGTGTAGTTTCCTAACATACAAGCATACAAAATAATAATAATAACTACCTTGGATATATCTTGTATCTTCCACCAACCAAATAACCCGTCAAGATTCTATACATCAGGAAATATGGCAGTTGATTGTTACTAGAAAACAAAGCGATAGATATCCGACGTAAAGGCAGTCGGATCTATACGTTCTCAGGTCCTTTGTTCAGCCATATTGTGACGATGACAACGCAGCCGTGGGCTGGCCCGGCATGAAGTGAGCCTCGTGAATTACAAGAGACGACATTGTGCGTGTATCTACAGCCGAATCTCCGAATAGGGTTGCGGAACGTTGGTTCGGTTCGCAGGTGTATTATAGGCTTTAGCTTGATTGTACGGGGCACGTTTTCTGCAGAACAATAGTGGCTGTCTATGAAAGTTTTGTGACTGAATTCTGTACTTGCTAATAGGGAAATGCGGTTAACTACCAAATAAACTTTTATTTTTACGAGATGTATTTTGATCACCTCATTCTTAAAAAACTGAAACTAATGACCCCTTTTTTTCATTGCAGGTACTTGTCGTTAATATTTGTGGTGTCTGGCAAGATTTTCGTTAGTAAATACCTAGGTATAATGAACATTAACATAAGGCATAAGGCTATCTGACTAACTTTCTACAAAATTAGTCAAATTATAGGTCGTTGGATCAGCTCCCAGGCTAAAAAGCTAATTTCCTGAGTTTAGACTTAGTTTTACTATAATTTGCTTGCTAGAACAACATCTATTAAAGTGGGTCCCTTTTGAGGTCCCTTTTGTAGTTAAATGACGGTTTATTAGGAATTTCAACGACCAAACTGTTCTATATGACAAACAAACATATATGTAGTGTAATGTCAGTATTACTTGTACCGAATCTTAAACTGAAATCTGTATAAAGTGATAATTTTTTTTCTAATAAAAGATGGTGAGGCTTTAGAAATGACATACAGATTCCTTAGACATTCGTATTATTATGTATAAATAATAGGGTTGAATAAACTGAACATTTTCTAATGACTGCATTTTATTATAATATAAGTACGATAACATTCTCAAGACTCATTAGCTAGTAAGTACCTACTCAAAGAATAAAATTCATCAATATAAATAACTTCGATAAAGTTTTCTATTCAATTTTAACAAGACATTTCAGCTTTATAAATACCAGGTGCGAATAATTTGCACAGCAATTATGTACCTACGTTTACCTATTTACCTTAGTCAATAAACTCAAAATTATATACACAGCTCGTAATACCTGAAACACTAAACTGTGTGAAGTGCTTAAATGTAGCAGCCGAACTAGCAACAAATACTTTAGCACCAAATGTTACCCTTGAGTTTAGTGTTCACAGTTTTGGGACCAATTATTGAGGACGTTACTACCCCGGGTCCTAAAATATTGACCTTAAAAGCCATTAGTGTCCAGTTTGGACCCTCGATAGGCCAAATTTGACCAACTAAGGATATAGAGTTGTGATTTGAAACCTTGGTCGACCATGATTTGTTACGGTTTGGGTATGAACTAATTGTGGATATGGTATTAAATTAAATCAGTAAAGAATTATTGTTTATGTATTTTCGACTCATTGTTAATCGCTTCAGCTATTTTCGGATATGGCAATGGTAATTATTTTGGTAGTTATTATTTTATGCTCGTTTGATAGAAGATGTCCTATTAGAAAAAAATAATGAAGAAAGAGGTAAAGCAGTTAAAGTAGTACCTAGTAATAGATAACGCGATAACAATGCGTATTTTTAATAGTTACTAAATGATACACACAAACTACTAAAGATTAAAAAAAGGAAATTGCTTTACGATCCTGTCTCTTGAATCATATCTCTTGTACAAATAAGGTAGAATTATAACTAGGTATGGGTTTTATCCAAGATGCAAAACAGTTAGTTGTCAATATTGACACAACTGTAAATAGTTTGAATGACGAAGACAAAAATGAGTCGAATGAGTTTGTTTAGGTGGTAAGAAACTAAATCTACAACAAAAGGATTTTCATAAAATTAATTATCATTATTTGTTTCCTTGAAATTCACGTGTTTTCAGTTCTTTTTGTTATCTCTCAGGTAGGTAAGACATCAGATTTATTTTTTATATTTGTTCAGTATTATCTGCTCTTTATAATTTTTATCAACCTTATTATAAAATTAATTGAATACTACTAATCTATTTTGATCGACGGATTTCTGGTTAAAATATCTTTATCTATCTTTTGATCAATAAATTACACAGTTTCGGTATCAATAATAAAATGATTATTTAACGTCAGTAAAGTATTCGTTGCTTATCTTTCTGTTTTTGACAATTGATTAAATATATAGATTTGTAATTAAATTTAAATTGACGTAAGAACTTAAATCTCATCATTCACCGCCCACATTTTGAAGAAGCGCTCACAATACGGCACACTTGGCCAAAGAGAAATTCGCTGGCCTTGATTGTTGTTTTTTTACGGGGTCACATAGCATGACTATCGAAAAATATGTATATTATTAAACCAATCACAAAAACTTTCGCATGTCCCCGCTTTCAAATCTCTTCATAAGTCAGATCAAAGGTCATAACACCTCGCAATCATATCTGCTTCTGGATGGGCGATGCTATTATAAATTCATTGTTTAGAGTTGTCTTGACGTGCCATCGCCATTGTTCCTGTACGTGTTGTCAAAGATTGTGTTTGGAAATAATGAGTCACTTCTATTCTATTCGATGTGGGACGCTCATAGATGGGCAACCTCGTTTTTTTAATTTTCATTCAGCATAATTATAGTAAGCGCGAAGACCCGCAGGAGGACAGTTTAATATGCATTGGCTATGGACCAAACAAAATGTATAGACCCCTTCTTCGCTGAACAAGACAAGCGCTAGAAGTGAGACCGTCACATAAAAGTGCCTACGATTAATCAATTATTGAGGTTTATATATGAGACAACTAGAAGATTATCTAACAGTGGGAAAATCGCAATACCACAGGAATTGAGGTTTTTCCAATAAGTCTATATAAAAAAGCGATAATACTAGCCGTAGGAATAATACCCAACATCTCGCTAATTATTAATTTCATATCGGTTGGTTAATTACGTATGTATTGGTATTAATTGAATTTTAATATTTACTTTTTCTCAACGAAGTCATCAAATATTATATTTTCTTCTTTAAGTGGTTCATTCTTAATCTTCATTCGTATTTCATTAAACTTGTCAACAGTACAACAGTAAGACCGAGTCTTGAGTTATCTTGAAGGCACATTGTCGGTAAGCACATCGTATTGTGCCCGTCTGATGTCTACAATTGATAAATGGACACTCTCGCTTCCTCTACCGAGATTCTGAGCCGATGAGATTTACTCTCATTGTTAACATCTAGTCTCGATTCAATGAAAATGCTGTTTGCTGCCCTCACTTCACTTTTTACAAGAAAATGAATGCTCATTTATCATGAAAATGAACGCTTTTGTCAGATTTGATAAAGCGTTTCAATAATTTATTTGTTCATTTATTTTCCCTGTTTGCTGTTCTATTGCATGATTCATTTAGACGATTTTATAAGTCTTATCAAGATATTAGAGCAATTGTGTACCCGATTCTGCTTTAAGTGCAAAATCAATACCTACAGCTTAAACACTGATTGCAGTTTTATTCTGTAGTAACAGTTCTGTAGTAGTATTACCACAGGTATTACGTCACTTATTTTCTACTGTGCCGCCAATCAAGCAATTTACAAGGCGGAAAGGCCATCGAGTGTCATCCCATGCAAGCTTGCATAATTTTATTGTTTCGCACAACTAACACGAAGCGATACTCAAATATTATGTTATTATGACATATATGACACACATCACGTCATACAGATTAAACATTTATCTTGATAATAAAAATACTCTTTTAAAACAAACGAGATAGCTTCAATCAGTGTCGCTATCATAATCCATATTTCCGTAAAATTAAAGATATAATCAAACATCGTTATTAATATAACGAGTGTTTGTATCTCGAAATGGGACCGTGAAATAAAGTAATTTAACACAAAAGCGTGTGTGGAAATAACAAAAAGTAACGTCGGGACCGTTACTTCGACTGAATATGTAGAATCTTTGACCGTGGCTTCGTCGGCGTACCGTTAGCGCTTACGCTTGACCATTTGTATTGTATTGTTCTCGTGACGTATGGCTAGTGCTATAAAGTAAACCGCCTATAGTTTTTGATTTACCATCGAAACAGTTTTGAATACCAATGCCTGTTCCATTTTCAATTGCATGTTTATTTTTTTTAATGTGTCGTGATACTTAAACGTTCTATTATAAACTTTATTTTATTGTAATAAGCGTGGATATACTATTTTTTATAGATTCCGTAATATCTAATTCTGGGATTACAATTAAATTTTGTCTTATTTTTTATTTATTGAACTCTATACTACCGGTAACTCAGACATTAATTGATAGATAATAATAATGATTATAAATGATCAATAAATTTCAGTTTTTCATTTCATCGTAATCACAGTGATTGACGCTGTCTATTGTTAATTACCGTTTGTTACGCGTTGCCTTGTGCAAAACTGATAAAAGCAAACGAATTAGTTTTTAGTTGTTTCAGGCATAGTTCAAGTTACTGAATGTAAATAAAAAGGTGGACGTCTTATTGTTTTGAAAATGAAAAGGGCAATGATAGATATTGATTTCTCGAATTTGTTGTACCAGTAAAGAGTTTAGAATAATATATTACATGACTTCAACAAAGCCTCCAGCAGTTCGAATAGTAAATTAAAGGCAAATAATTCACGTAGCCACTATCGATATTTTTAGTTAAACCATTTGAACAAAAGGCTTTCCAATCAAAATTAATTACTGATTAAAATAACATTTTCATTATAGTAATTTTGATTAGAGCAATAATTGCTTTTATAAACAGTTATATTATTAATATGTGAATACATAAACTAATAATGCTTTTGCACGCATGAAAATTTCTATTACAACGTATTGCCTCTAAAGTTTTCGAGTGAAAATTTTCTCTATTTCATATAATTTATTAATAGTATAAAATGTTCTTGTTGCAATGAGGATGTGAATTTTAAGTAAATATTTACGTCTAGGTGTATAAAAAGAGTTCGCTACTGAGAATCTGTAGTAACATACATAGTTTAAAAACTACTACGGGCAAAAATGTTAAGATACGCATTTACAATGCCGAACACGGAACGAGCATTGAATGCAATAATTTGCATATTGCGAGCGTGTTTGCGAGCACGTCACAATATAACAATGCTATAGTTTTCCGTTACAGATAAAATATAAATCGGTTTGAGGTTGCGTCTAACTCCAAGAGACTATAGGTATTTCGTGATTTTAGGCAAACATAGCTATTCTAATAATTTATATACGAACACGATATAATAAATTGAGTAAATCTAATTAATTTGTAACTTATATATTTAGGAAAAAAATAAGCGAATCTGTTACGTTTCGTCATCAGTTTTAAAAGATCTTGAATGACAGTACTTCCATTTCGTATAAGTACCATCGTATTTTTGCCAATCGTTTAAACAGTTTATCCATCCATTTCTTTATTTGTATTGTTTTGAATCGGTAAGCATGTTTATGTGTAAAAAGGTCTGTTTGGAAACGTTAAATCTGTTTACTTACATTAGTCTGGAACCCACAGTAAAAGTATAGAAACTAGGCCACTGTCGAGTACCCAATACAAACGGGGTGGTGGTTTGTATAATGTAACGCGCCTTTTTTGGGTCAGCAAACTTCTTTGGATAAAATAATCTTTTTTTTCTCGCAGTTCAGCCAAGAGGCTGTTTACTGCTTAACCGGACTAGTCCCTGTGGATGCCTTGAGTTTAAGGCCTCCAGCCAGGGCAAAAATTCTTATAAACTAAGCGACAACGCTAAGGGCACCCCCTGTGGGGTACGGACCTCGGCTTAGGGCGTCGCTGGGGAGGACAGCAAGGGACAGGCTGGATCGGTTCCATTATTTAATGGGGAATTTTAAAGCTAAGGCTCAGCTCGCGGGCTGGCTCGTGCTAGGGACGGGGGGGCGTCTATTGGGACGTCGCGACGGACCTCGGCGGCGAGGTTTGAACGAACGCAGTTTGTTTCTGTTTTTCCTTAAGGTGCTGGTATGTTTATTGCTTTCCTGCAGGAGGGTTATAGCATCATCGGGATCATTGAGAGTATGCCTTGGACGGCGAATTCTACTAAGTAGGGACGGGATGTATTTTTGGCTGCTGCCACGACAAGAGGGTTGTCGTGTTTTTCAGCGGAATCGAAAAAGCGCTTGGCGGCACGTTTCATATATTGGGCTATTGTGGGGATTTTTAGGTCGAGGTGGAGATTTACGTTTCTAACGTAGAATGGGGCTCCTGTTATTTTCCGTAAGATACGGTTTTGGAGGGTTTGGAGTTTGTGAATACGATGAGGCTTGGCGTGTGCGAACACGACACAAGCGTACATCATGATTGGACGAATGCATGTTACGAAGATGCGTAACTTGCATTTAAGCGAGAGTTTGCTCTTCGCATTTAGGATGTAGTGGAGTCTACCGGTCACAAAGGATGCTCTAGAGCGTACCTGTTTTGTGTGCTCGGTGAAGGTGAGGCGTTGGTCGAGAGTTACTCCCAGGTATTTGGCATGCTTTTTCCAAGGAATCGGCTTGCCAAACATGGAGATGGGAGGGGGGTCGGGGGGTGGCCGTCGTCGTGGACTCGAAAAGAGGACCGCTTGACTTTTGTCGGGATGGACTTCGATTCTCCAGAGCCTGGACCAGGCGCCATAAGTTGTGGCGTAGGCTTGGAGTTTGCGGGAAATGGTTTCTGGCTTAGTGCC